>PVIA01000054.1:458744-543861 GCA_004024845.1 Tonatia bakeri
GATTAGGGTAAGGGACTAAAATGCGGCAGAGAGCAGAGCAAGCGCCATTATTCCTTCTCAGACCCCTCCCCCACAGACAGCGTCACAACCCAGCAACTGGGGTGCCCCGCCCTGGTGAACACCTAAGGCCCTGCCCCTCACCACGTAACAGGCACTTCAAGACAAAAAAAAAAAAAAAAAGCCCAAACGGAAGAACCATCAAAGCTCCAGAACAAATACAACTAAGTGACAAGGAGATAGCCAACCTATCAGATACACAGTTTACAGTTTAAAACACTGGTGATCAGGATGCTCACAGAATTGGTTGAATTTGGTTGCAAATTAGATGAAAAAATGAAGGCTATGCTAAGTGAAATGAAGAAAAATGCACAGGGAACCAATAATGATAGGAAGAAAACTGGGACTCAAATCAATGGAGTGGACCAAAAGGAAGAAACAATCAAACAGAAAAGAATGAAGAAATAAGAATTCAAAAACATTAGAGACTTAGGAACCTCCAGAACATCTTTAAACGTTCCAGTATCTGAATTATAGGGGTACCAAAAGGGGAAGATTAAGAGCAACAAGTGGAAAACTTATCTGAATAAATAAAGGAGAATTTCCCCAATCTGGTGAAGGAGATAGACTTCAGGAAATCCAGGAAGCTCAGAGAGTCCCAAAAAAGTTGGACCCAAGGAGGAACACACCAAGGTACATGATAATTACATTACCCAAGATTAAAATGAAAGAGAGAATCCTAGAAGCAGCAAGAGATAAAGGGACAGTCACCTATAAAGGAGTTCGTATCAGACTGTCAGCTGATTTCTCAAAAGACACCTTACAGGCAAGAAGGGGCTAGAAGGTATTCCAAGTCATGAAAGGCAAGGACCTACATTTAAGATTGCTCTATCCAGCATGCTTTCATTTAGAATGGAAGGGCAGATAAAGTGTTTCTCAGACAAGGTCAAGTTAAGGGAGTTCATCATCACCAAGCCCTTATTTTATGAAATGTTAAAGGGACTTATCTAAGAAAAAGAACATAAAAAATATGAACAGTAAAAAGACAGCAAATTCACAGTTATTAACAACCTAAAACAAAAGCAAACTAAGCAAACAACTAGAACAGGAACAGACCCACAGAAATGGAGATCACATGGAGGGTTAACAACAGGGGAGTGGAAGGAGGAGAGAGGGGGAAAAGGTACGGAGAATAAGTAGCATAGATGGTAGGTAGAAAATAGACAGGGGGAGGGCAAGAATAGTATGAGAAATGTAGAAGCTAAAGAACTTATGACACATGGACATGAACTAAAGGGGGGGAATGTGGGTGGGAGGGGGTGTGCAGGGGTGAGGAGAGTGAAGGGGAAAAATGGGTCAACTGTAATAGCATAATCAAAATATATTTAAATTTTTTTTAAAAAGGAACAGGAATAGACACATATTTTACTTGTGAGTATAGGACAGTTAACAGTTGGCAATTAATATAATTATAACAGTGAGGGGATTTGTGGTCTTTGCTGTGGGGGTGGTTGGTACTTTGAGGGGTGTGGTGTGGGGGCAAGGAAATTACTTCGATATTCCAAAGGCATGTTATCAGGTTTCTTATCTTAGGTGGAAAATGACAACAGACAGGCCTAGTTAAGGTGAAGATTGACCTTTGTTAAGGAAAAATACTGCTCTGGGACATGACTACCCACATGAACTCCTTTTAGTTAGAAAGTTTTCTATGATGTTGCTTTAGGTCTCTAAGCTTGTAAGACCACCAGGCAGGCCTCACCTGAGCTTGTCAGGTTAAATATGTGGCCCATTGTTTATCTTTCATGCACACTGGAGATTTTTATGAGATTCTAGCAAAGCAGATTTAAAAGAGCCTTTATGATCAATTGCTATTATTGTTGTGTTCATGCAAATAATTAGGCTGAGTTGAAACTAAACTTGCCCTGGCTGGTGTGGCTCTGTGGGTTGAGCGTTGGACTATAAATTTAAAGGTTGCCAGTTCAATCCCCAGTCAGGGCATATGCCTGGGTTGTGGGCCAGGTCCTCACTTGGGGGCAGGTGAGAGGCAACTATTCAATGTTTCTCGCCCTCTCTTTCTTCCTCTCTTCCCCTCTCTCTGAAAATAAATGAATAAAACCTTTAAAAAAAAAGAAGAAGAAACCAAATGCAATAAATAACTCTTAATTTGGCTATTTTTGATAAAAATAAAGGTGATTTTAAGAGAGTCTAGTTGTTAATTGTCTTCAAAGTTTTATTTTTCACCTGTAAACTGAACTGGATCCTGAATTTTTCTACTTTCCTTAAATACTTGGCTACAGCCTTCTGAACTAATGTTTCTTTTTTATCCCATTCTTTGACTTGGAATTACTGAGAACTAAAACTTTTGTTCCTAAGCCTTGTAATTGCAAATTGTAGCTAAAGGACATGACATAAACTTGAGAAATCACTACAACAGCTCACACTTAAACAGTCTCAGTGACTGATGCTGTGTAAGCCTCAGAGTTTACCTGAGGACCTGGTAACATTGATAGGGGACTTAAGAGTTGCAAAATTTTAGTTTAAATAATAGCTAATAAGCTTAGTAATCAATACATGTAAAAGCTCTTATTCCAGAAACTGAAGGTATGACCCACTGTGACTCCAGGAGACTGTAAGCAGTTCCACCTTTGTTCCTCAGGAGAACTGCAAAGCAATTCAAGATGGTATCTGAACCATTGTGCTCCAGGGTGAGATGACCACCACCCAGGGCACAGTTTAGGACCACTGCCCAGGACAAGAATGCTGAAGTTGTTTTTTTAATCCAGTTAACATTTCCCTGAATTTCAAAACTCCTCACCACACCTTGTTGATTCCCTGCTATAACAACCTTGGCCTGGAAAGAAAAGAAAGATGGTCTGTTAGGGTATGAGCCCACCATCTTCTCAGATCACGGGCCATCTGAATAAAGTGTCCATAAAGATTCAATCCCTGTCTCTGCTTATTGGGTTTGTGACAGGCAGCCCAAGCTCCGTGTCATTTCCGGTTTCAACATCGCTGGAGACATTGAAACTGCAGACCCAGAGAATCTGTTGGATTGTCACTAATCTGCCTTCAATCCAGCAAAAGATCCTTTGAGCCTTACATCTAGGAATCTCCTCCACTGACAGCCTTTCAGAATCAGAAACTGGTTCATCATTTGCTCTGATCATTAACCTTTCTTGTTTTTTTCTTGTTTTCAGAGACAAACCCCTTATTAAATACCTGAGTACTTGCTTACACAATACAGGCCTCACTTTGGGGACCCATCTGTATCACAGCCTCCTGAGATGAGACTCAGCCATTTACCTGAACTGGCTTTATTCCCAGGGCTGAGTGATTTAATCGAGAAAATTTGGGGCAGTCTATCAACTTGCTTCCTGGAGTGTGAAACTCAATCATTTAAAGTTTTAAAGGTGGGACTGAAGGGACCAAGATTCTGCCACCCTGGGCTGCTTTTTGGGATATTGACACCAAGTTTGTAACCAGAAAAGCCAGCATTAGTGCTGCCTGTCACCCACCAGACCCAATAAGCAGAGATTGAATCTTTATGGGTGCTTTATTCAGATGGCTGGTGACATGAGAAGACCTGAGAAGTAGGTTTGTACCCTAATAGGTTGTCTTAAATTCCATTTTAAACTGATCCTTTTTAGAAGAAGAAAAGTGTAGGTAAGGGGCTTGGAATTCAGGGAACAAGTTAATCAGATAAAAAGTTGCAGCATTCCTTCATCTGCACCCCAGGCTGTGGTCTTTAGCTGAGCCCTGGGCAGTATATGTCTCACCCTGCAGTACAAGGGCTCAGATACCATCTTGAATTGCCTGCAGTCCTGAGGCACAAAGGTGGAACTGCTTCTGGTCTAGAGTCAGGGCGGGTCATCCCTTCAGTTCCTGGAACAAGAGCTTTTACATGCATTGATTCCTAAGCTTATTACCTATGACCTAAAACTAAAAATTTCCAACTTTTGAGCCCCCTATCAAGTTTATTAAGAAATAAGATTCAGAAGGAACCTCTGGCCTGATAGAAATGCGTGAGAAATAGAGGTGGGAGGTACTGGATGATCTGATCCAAGTGCCTTTATTTGATGCTGCGTTTATGGCGGGCTGAGTCTGTGGGGTGGGCTTGGGGTGGGGGGTGGCAGGGAGGCAGGAACAGGATTTTTAAAAGAAAAAGTCGGTGTTTGTGAGGGATAGGGGAGAAGTTAGTCTTTTGTTCTTCTAGGCGGGAGCCTCAGGGTTCAAGAATGTGGTCCGGGACTGTGAGTTAGGTGAAGGGTCTGGCTGTTCCCAGGTACAGAAGGGTCAGTCTGGACACTGGCTATTGTGGCTGGCGCCAGATGTCTATTGTGGGAGGTAGGGGAGAGTTTCCGTCAAGCCGCAGGCTATCAAGCAGGTCGGGACAACTGAGTCATGAGCAGTCCATCAGGTTGGAAACTGGCGAGAGTGGGTCTTGAGCAGTCTGGCCTGCTGGGAAACTGGCCTGACCCTTTCATGACCCTTCCCAATTTCTTACTGAAGATTCATACAGAGAAACATCCTTCAGGAAGGAAATTTTAGGTTGCCACCTAAGCCTAATTTGAAATAAATATGGTAAATGGAGGGCTTCAGACAGGGATGTGTTAGCTAGATAACCCTGTGTCCCCCTGTTTCACACCTAGCAAGACACCTAGCAAGAATATGTCTGACATGTGTGTTCCCCTCTTACTCAGCTGCCTGTAAACCTTCATTCTCACTTCTGAAATCTGATACCCAGTTCTTCTTTACTCCTTTGTCCAAACAGGTCTTGTATGTTAGGGTGGTCGGTGATACAGGCTGTGCAAGAATTCACAAAGAGGAGAAACAAAATCATTAAAGCTGACATTCGTGCTGCCTGTCACCCACCAGACCCAGTAAGCAGAGACAGGAATTGAATCTTTATGGGCGCTTTATTTAGTTGGCTGGCGATTTGAGAAGGTTTGTACTCTAACAGACTGTCTTACATTTCCTTTCAAGCCAGCCTTTTTATAATAGCCAAGTGTGGTGAGGGATTTGAAATTCAGAGAAACTTAGTTTTTAAAAAATTGCAGCATTCTTGCCCTGGGTGGTTAGCTGTGCCCCAGGTGGCCCTGTGTCTCTCCCAGGAACACAGTGTCCGGATACCATCTTGAATTGTTTGCAGTGCTCCTGAGGCACAAAGGTGGAACTGTTTATGGTAACCTGGGGTCAGGGTAGGCCATACCTGCAGTTCCTGAAATAATAGCTTTCACATGCACTAACTACTAGGCTTACTGAAATTTTCCAACGCTTGAGTCCCCCATCAGAAAGTAAAGAACAAAGTTGTTATTCACTCTCCAAGAAAGGAGAGGGACATGGTATGGAGAGATACACCAGCATTGAGGGGTTGGGGCTTTGGATAGTCTTTTACCAGATTACAATTAGATTAAAAAAGGGTTGGGGTGCTATTGTGTGTCCCCTGAGCTGTTGGGGTGTTGTAACACAGGATGCAGTTTGTTGCAGTGTTATCTTCTGCCCATGGCTGTAGGGAACTGTTAGTTCTGTTCTTGCTTCCAGTAATTTCCAGCCCCAGGGACAAGGTCAGAAGAGTAAAATGCCAGTCATGTTTAACAAGGTCACAGGCCTGCTAGGCAAATGGTGCCACAATAGCAAATGGGGCTGACTTTGTCCTTTCATCATTATATACCCAGTTTTACCTCTGTTTTTGGAATTTTCATGGATTTATCATGTCTATGTGAATTCCCCATGTACATGTATTAAACTTTTATTTTATCCTGCTAATCTGTTTCTGTTAATTTGATTATTAGGCCAGCCTAGAAGAACTTAGAAAGTGAGAAGAAAAGTATTAATATATTTTTAGATATATTAATAGAACATATAAGACATTAAAATCTCATTTTGTTGAATAAATCCATTATAGTTACACTTATAAAAGGATTGTTTTTTCATTTTAGCTTATGGCTCATGACTACTCTGCTTCACTAATAATAAGAACACTGCTTTGCAGGTTTTTTTAAATTAATGTGTTTCCAAAGTGGTTTCCTTTTGATCTTTCTCTTTCTAGCCCCCAGTTTCGAATATTTGGCAAACCTCCATCCTGACCTCCACTCTTTCTTTATTTTATTAGAAGCTTCTGGAGAGCAGAAAACTTGTCTATTTGGTCTGTCAGCAGTGGGTAAAACAGTCTGGCACATTCGATATTATGTTTCACTATCAGCACTAAGCTGGTAATTCTCAACACTGCCTATTTATTTCTGAGCTCCTGACTATAGTTCATTGTTGTTCTTTCAAGTAAAAATGGTGTCCCATGAAAAAAGTCATGTACTCTAGCTCACAGCACAATTAGGGGAAAGTTTTTCTTTGTGATGACCACGGTACACACCTTGGTGTGCAATGGAGTGCTTTATGGGATTTGCCATTGTGTTGTTACCAGACAAGGGCCTGGCCCTGCGTAGGTCGGCCTAGGGCCAGCAGTAGTGCGTGGGTTCTTGAGTTCTTGTAGGAAAGATTTCACAACACAAGTCCATGTGACGATGAGGGTACATTTATTAAAGTTGGGGACAGTAAAACAAGGAAGGGCTCAGCATAGAGGAAGCAACAGAAGAGCCTACTCTGGGCTGTGTTAGCTCACTGAGAAGTCAGAGAGAAGGGTGCTTTGGGGACAGGGTCAGGGGGTTAGCCTGGAACAAGCTGCCAGCTGCCCACTGCCTTAGAGTTTAGAAGACATGTGCCTGTGAAGGAAGAAGAAGGGGAAGAGAAAGGAATGGCACAGGCTACAACCCAGAGGGAAAGTGTACCCACATCTTTGTCTTGAGGCTTTTATCACTTTCTTACAAGTGGGAATCTTCGGGGAGGTCTCAGGGGAGGGTTTAATAGCTTATTCATCAGTCCTCCAGGTGCCCTTTCAGGGTCATGGTCTCCTCTGATTGGTCAGTGCCAGGGCAGGGGCTCCTTAGTCATTGCAGTTGGTCCCAGTGTTGCCCACCTGGATCTGGAGCTGAAATACAGCTGAGGCCTAGATGCTATCTCCAGGGAGAAATGGTTACCCTGGGGGGTGAGCCTCTTGTTTTCCAAGTTTTGCTCCCTGCCAGGCACTGGGCCTTCCAGCCTTCAGTCCTAGTAACCATCAGCACCTGGCTGTAAATTCCTCAGCCACTGTGTTCGGCTCTGCTTCACTTTCCCTATTCCACTTACCACTCCCTATTTGTCACTATCCTGTCTCAATATACAGACTACTGATAAGTTGTAAAATGAATAATTTGAATAATTTCGACCACATTTTCAAAGACATTCTTAAGGGAAACTCTCTCTCTCTTTTTTTTTTTTTTTGTCTTTTTTTACTGTGAGTGGAACATAATGTTCCAGCATTATCTTCTGCCTGTGGCAGAAGAATGACACAGTGACTGCTAGTACAGCTGGTGCCACAGACTTGATTCATGCCAAGATGCCCACCACCCTACCCACCATCAGTGCACATGTCCACAAGGTGAAAAAGAACAAATAAAATCTTTGTGTCATTATGAAAATAATTTAGACTTTACGAGAGCCTTGCAGGAGCTCATAGACCACACTTTGAGAACCTCTGCCCTGGGCTTTCAGGAGGTCCTGGTAAACAAGACAACCAAGTCTGTGCCCAAGGTGGAGCTCAAGTGCCAGGGTTGGTAGAAAATCTAGAAAATCAATGAGTAGAGTAGAGAAGTAAGGTGATTTCAGAGGCAATGAATTCCATGAAAAAAATACGGGCAGTGATAGGTAACTAGGGATGGAGGAGGGGCTGATTTTGAGAAGGCCCTCTGAGGCAGGGACATCTGAGAGATTAGATCAGTGATGAAAGGCTATCTACCATCCTGAGCCTGCAGGAGAGATTTCTGGGAACAGGAAACAGAAAGGCCTGAAGCCCTGAGGCAGGAACTGGTCTCTGAGAGATGGGGGGAAGGGAGCCGTCAGGTCTGGATAAGGGCAGTATTTTTTTGGCCTTAACATTTCTTCAGGGGATCCCATGTTATTATCCTGAAAAATGACATCAGTATTAACTTGTTGAATGCTAGCAATCATCTTGTTATTATCCTTAATTTTACACACGAGGAAACTGAGGCATGCAGAGAATAGGAAAGTTCATGGCAGGGCTGAAACACCCAGTTTGGCCACAGAATCTATATTCATAATATTTAGAGATTCTTTTTGAGAAAACAATCACTCAGTAGATTAAAAGCTTTCTTGTTAGTGCATATAAAAGCTTGTGTGTGTGTGTGTATGGGTCTGGGAAACTGGCAGCTCTATTACCTGAAGAGGAACCATAGTTCAGTGAAAGGAGTTTCTCTGAGTGATTCCCCTAAAAAGTGTCTCAACTTGAGCAGTCACCCATGCGTTGATTGCTTATGAAGCTTTTGCCTTAGTCCAAATAAGATAAAAACAAAGAAAAATGAGCTGTGAAGCTGAACACTCTACTCTGTGACAAGTTCCTCTGTATAGGTTGAGTTATATTTCTAACTTCTGTGGTAGTTGAATGAGAGGTTACAAAGCTACAGGATGGGACAAAAGTAGGTTTGCAATTGTGAGTATATGAAACAGTTTATTCTTGTATTTCTATTTATTAATTATTGCACTGTTTTCCATTCGAACAACTGTAAACCTAGTTTTGCCTTACCCGTATAATGCCCTACTCTAACAGGGTGGGTCTGGCCAGACGGCTGAGGGGCAGAGGAAGGGACCCCTGAAGCAGCGCAAGAGCCAGTACCTCCCCCACCAGAAGGGAGGGGTTTGCAAGAATCCCCCAAGGCAGCCCAGGATCCAACTGGAGGTGGGGTATGATAGGCTTCCATGCCCCAGTGACTGAGTAGCTCAGAACGCCCCTGCAGAGAGCTCGCCTAGGCTGGGGGCCCCGAGGACCTGCCCCAGAAGGTGACACTTGTGCCCCAGTGCACCCTGGGAAACTCGTGCCTCCTTCCGGAAAATGGCGGCCGGAAGAGGGTTAGAGACACTGTGGGGCTGACTAACACGTCAGACGTTGGCCCACTGTGCTTAAAAAGCCAGACGCTCTGTCGCGCGTGGGTTTCTGGTGCAGGACCTGAAAAGCAAAGAGCACACAGAAACTTGGCCTTTTTCTCTTTCCTTCCCCCAACGTGGGCCCAGTCAGAGGTCCAAGGCCGGAGTGTCCCTGGGCTAGCGGGCCCTGGAGACCATGTGGCCAGGTTCTAAGCCAGGGCCCCCTCCCGCAATTGTGCAGCCCTGCCAGGCCAGGTGCACACAGACTCCAGGAGATGCCTGGAGCTAAGCTGCAACCAGGAACCTGCTGAGCTGTCTGGATGAACATGGGACAGCCACCTGCACGTCCCAAAGGATGGCACTTCTAAATGGGAGAGAAGGAATTCCAGGCGCATCTTTGAGTTGGTCTGGCCTGGCAGAGGGTGGCATGGTTATTGGTCTTTGAGTGTTTTAAGAGGAGCAAGGATCTGAGTCAGAAACCTGCCATTATTCCAAAACTGTATAGCCTTTCAATAAACAATCCCTTTCCTTTTTCACCAAAGCTCTGACCCCAGAGTTTGCCTGTTGGCAGTGAGCAGCAGAACCGCAGGTGACTGCCAGGTAACACTACTGCCAAGTCTATGCAGAGAGGCAGAAGGTTGTGATTCCCTCTCTAGGAGCAAACCTCACCTGAGACCCTACAGATAAGGGGACCTAACTACTGTCAGCTTTGGTAGGAAAGTGCAACCTGCCCCCTACAAGGACAATGAGACCACCCTTGTCACATTCTTTTTTTTTTTTAATTGATTTTAGAGAAAGAAAGAGAAACATCAGTCTGCTATTCTACCCTTCTGTGCACTCACTGGTCAGCTCCTCATGTACTCCACCAGGGACTGAACCTGCAACCCTAGTGGACTGGGTCAACACTCCAACCAACTGAGCTACTCAGCCAGGCCTTTTGTCATGTCTTGAATACCAATCCACAGGCACTATGTAAAGGATCAAGCCTGGCTCAGAAAGTTATCACTTGAGCCCTGCTCAGGTAGCTCACGTGGTTGGAGTGTCATCTTGATATGCCAAGGTGGTGGGTTTGATTCCCATCAGGACATGTGCAGGAATCAAACAAAGGGTGCGTGAATGGGTGGAACAACAAATTAATTGATGTTTCGCTCTCTCTAAAATCACTTTTAAAATTTTTTTAAAGATTCCTTAAAAAAATTTTATCACTTGAGGTCTGTTTTACTTCCTTGTCGTAGGCACTCTGTCATCTGAGTTGCAACAGATCCGCATTCCTTACTGAGAAACTAACCTCAGTCCCCTGTTGCACCATCTGTACCTTAGTCCCAGTGCTACACTGTTGCTTCTGCTCACCCGCCAGCCCTGCTCTGAGCTTCTGGGAACTATATGGGGTTATACATTTAACTCATTACAACTGAGGTTAACAAAGAAATTACACATTAATTTTGCCCACAGTTATTCATGAGGCTGAACCTGGAGTTTAACAGGAAAACTAAGGGAATATTATTTAAATTTGGTTGGATCTGATCAGGTAAACAGTCAATTTAAAGTGTCTGTTAGCATAGGCAGCTGATTACTTATAAATAAAGGAAGGGAGCTAATGGAATCAGACATTAAGCCTAATAAACTAGGGTGTTAATAAACTGAATCGGATGTTAAGATCAGAAATTAAACTTCATTCATTATGAAACCACAGCATTCACAGGCTCCCTGAAACAGATAAAAGAATCTCCCCAGGTACCAGCTAGAGTGGTACTGGTATTTTCAGTGGTATCATTCATTTTCTTTTCATAAATAAATGATATTTATCAAATGATATTTGGTATCATTTAATTTCTTATGATAAAAAGGTATCATAATAATATATCTGTAACTTGCTTTTTAACCCAGTTGGACCTAGTGCATTCTTTTAACTGCCTCATACAACTGCATACATAGTCATTCTTCTATTCATGGTTCAGTGTTTCCCATTTTTCCCTATGAGGAACTGTGCAGTGTATATGCTTGTGCATGTTTTCTTGTGCACAAGTGACAGTGTTTTTCAAAAGTAGACAGTGATGTCTGGAATTGCTGAATCACAGACTACATGTATTTTTATTTTACTCAGTATTGACAAATTTCCCTTCAATGTGGCTGTATTAATTTTATATTCCCATTAGCAGTGTGTGAGTGCTTTCTTAGCACTCTTTTAATTAATCTGTTTAATTTTTGCCAAGGTAATGGTTGAATATTATCTCAGTGTTCTTCATATAATCAGTTTTTCTTTTTTAATTATATTTTATTGATTATGCTAATACAGTTGTTCTGATTTTTCCCCTTTTCCCTCCCTCCCCCCAGCACCCCCCATTCCCTCAGGCAATCTCCCCACCATTGTTCATGTCCATGGGTCATGTGTATGAGTTCCATGGCTACTCCATTTCCTATCCTGTACTTTACATCCCTATGGCTCTTTTGTAACTACCATTTTGTACCTCTTAATCCCCTCACCTCTTTACCCATTCCCCCACACTCCCCTCCCATCCGGCAACCTTCCGGTGACTATCTTCTTTTCTCTTGTTTTTAAGAGTCTCTCTTTATATTTAATCTTTTTAAAAAGATTTTATTTATTTATTTATTTTAGAGATAGGGGAAGGAAGGGAAAAAGAGAGGGAGAGAAACATTAATGTGTGGTTGCCTCCCATGCATCCCCCCACTGGGAACCTGATCTGCATGTGCCCTGACTGGGAATCGAACCAGCAACCCTCTGGTTTGCAGGCCCACACTCGATCCACTGAGTTGTACCAGCCAGGGCTATATTTAATCTTTGGGATTTTAATTATGATGTGTCTTGGAGTAGGCCTCTTTGCATCCATCTTGTTTGTGACTCTTTGTGCTTCCTGGACTTGCATGTCTATTTCCTTCACCAAATTAGAGAAGTTTTCTTTCATTATTTTTTCAAATAAATTTCCAGTTTCTTACTGTCTCTCTTCTCCTTCTGGCACCCATATAAGGTGAATGTTGGACCTCTTAAAGTTGTCCCAGGGCTTCTTTATTTTATCCTTGTTTTTTTGGGGGGGAGGGGAATTCTTTTTCCTTCTTGTTGTCCACACAGTTGTTTTCTGGTTCCATATGTTCCAAAAAATTGATTTGTTCTTGACTTCATCAACTCTACTGTTATTTCCATGTAAATTGTTCTTTATTTCAACTAGTGTATCCTTCATTTCTGACTGGATCTTTTTTATGCTGAGGTCCTCACCAAGTTCCTTGAGCATCCTTATAACCAGTGTTTTGAACTCTGCATCTGACAGATTGCTTATCTCCATTTCATTTAGCTCTTTTTCTGGAGTTTTGATCTGTTATTTCATTTGGGCCATGTCTCTTTGTCTCCTCATTTTGGCAGCCTCCCTGTGTTTGTTTCTATGTATTAGGTATAGCTGTTATGAATTTCTGTGTTGATAGTGTGGCCTAATGTAGTAGGTGTCCTATAGGACCCAGTGGCACAGCCTCCCCTATCACCCAAGGTATGCCCTTTGTTTGGGCTGAGTATACCCTCTTCTTGTTTAGCCTTGATTGCTATTGGCAGATCAATGGGAGGGATTTATACAGGTCAGTCATCTGCAAGGGCTGACTGTGACCACTGACCACCAACCTCCACCCTCTGTGGAGAATCAGCTGTGCAGGGCAGGGGCAGGGTGGTGGTGCTCTGATGTGGTCTGTAGCTGTCCACTGGGTGCACTGGCCCTAGGGTTTACAGGGTGGTGCAGGCCAAGGTCAGTCCCAACCTTTGTTTTACCAGGGCACCTTGCCTGAGCTATAAAGCAATCTGAGTTGGCTGCTACTTGTGCAGCGCTTGGAGATTCCCAGGTGAAGCCACGCTGTGACTCTAATCTGGCTGCTGCTAGGGCTCACTGAAGCCAGCTATTGCTTGTTTAGTTGGATTTAGGAGCCAAGACCAGCCACTCCCTTGGAAAAGCAGATTGGGTTAGCCGGTAAATTGGGTAGAGTAGATCCTCTGTGGATCTCCAAGGTAGGTCACACATTGTTAGCTAGCTTGATGGAGTCTCAGATACAGCACCAGCCTATCAGCTGTGTTGAGGGGGAGGGCTCAGCAAAGGCATACTGGTCTCTGGTCACCCCCAATGCCAGACACTCCCATCTCTCCTTGTATACCACTGGTGCCCTTCAAACTGCCACCCTGGTGCTGAAGCTCAGAGGGAGAGAGTCTGAGTAGGCGAGTCTATGTGTGGGTTCCCCAAGAGGAACTGCTTAGGGCTCCAACAACCTCCTCCACTGACTTGATTCCTGCTGGGTTTTGCAGCCAGAAGTTGTGGGAACTTATCTTCCTAGCACTGGAATCCTGGGCTGGGGGATCTGGTGTGAGTCTGGGACTCCTTGCTCCCAAGATATCCCTCCCAAACTTTTATCCATGTGGATGTCGGGTCAGCCTATTCCATGTCCATGCCCCTCCTACCAGTCTGGATAGATGTGGTTTCTTTAATTTAGTAGTCATCATACTTCCATTTAACTCAATTTCTGATGGTTCTGAGTGATGGTTGTTCTGTATTTTAGTTGTAATTTTGATGTGGTTGTGTGAAAAGGTGAGTCATGTCTGACTTCATCGTCATCTGACCAGAAGCCTAGTTTTTCTTGATAATTGGTGAAGATCAGCTATCAGATGCTCACTGGCCAATTGTATTTATTTTTCTCTAGTAACTTATCTTATTTTCACATCTTATGAAAAAAATGATATTTTTGGCCAACACTATGCCTATTAACCATGATGTTAAGCTTAGGGGAGTACAATAATAATTTTAAAAAATTAAAGGCCACAGTTCTTCTATTTAACTGGAGTGGAATGTAGATGGAGTTGTAGTTGCAAGTATTTGGAATTCTAAGCAGCAGGTCTAACATAGAGAGAAGACCAACCCCAACCTATTTCTGCTCAGACATAAGAGAAGACCAGTCATTAGTTGAAGAGGTCAATGACCTTCAGGGTTTCACAACTGAGATTCAGCTGTCAAGTACCAAGTAAAAACCCCAGGCCTTTCCAGAAGATTGGGGAATCACAAAGATGGACCAAGACTATTGGACATTTAGGTGATTTCCAATTTTTTGCTATTATCAATAGTTCTGTGAGAAACTTCCCTGGACAAAACCCCTTATGTATATCTTAACACCTTTATGACTATCTCCTTTCTACAAGTGGATTCTCTGGATCAAAGAATGGGTATGTCAATTCACAGTGCTACAATCAATGTAAGTTACTTGTTTTCCCATACCCTTGGCTATATTATATTTAGAAAGATGTGGGTTTATAGGTCTTCACGAAAAATAAAATGTCTGATAATTTTATAGGTTAAAATTTTTCATTCCAAGGCTACTTTAATTAGTTAGAAGAACTTGTAGGTTATGTTTATAGAGAAAGGAATTTACGTTATTGTAGTGACCACTGGGGTCCAAGTAGAAAGCGTTGTCAAGAGCTTTAACTGTGGGCTTAAGGAAGAGGTGTGATAGCAGGAGAAAAGGGTGGCAGAAAAGGTTAAGAAGGAAAGGTAATGGTGTAAGAAATGAAGACAAAAGGAACAGGGGAAAGGAAAATGGAGGACAAGAGGGCCCAGACTCCTGCTCTTCATGCTTCGCCCATGCTTGTCCATTTTCCTGTGTCCTTGTCCTGTGTGATGTTTCCAGTTCAAATGTTTAGCAACTGCAGCTTCCTTGATCATCAGAAGAGGAAATTAAAGAGCAAGAATAATTACAGGCTGAGAAGTAATTATGGAGCCAAAATGAGAAATCAGCACAAAATGTTCTGTTTTTAAGGGAAAATCCGTGTGTTCCAACTTGCTAATTCACCAGGATCGTGAGGCTCTGACCCAGAGAGGTTAGTCACCTTTCATTTTCAAGGTTCCCTCCCTAGTTTGCTGACTGGTGGTTGTCCTGTTATTAAACACAGCAGAAACTTAACACCTCTCTGAAAAATCTAAAAATGAAGTCAAATTCTAATAGGCAGCATTTTTTAAAGTATATTTTATTGATTATGCTATTACAGTTGTCCCAATTTTCCTCTCCCCTTTATCCCCCTACTCCCTGCACACCCCCACCCTCCAGCATTACCTGCCCCCCTTAGTTTATGTCCATGGGTTGTACATATAAGTTTCTTGGCTTCTCCAATTCCTATATTATTCTTAATCTCCCCCTATTTGTTTTGTGACTACCTATTATGCTTCTTATTCCCTGTACCTTTCCCCCACATTCTCCCCTCCCCCTCCTCACTGATAACCTTCCACGTGATCTCCATTTCTGTGATTCTGTTCTTGTTGTAATTGTTTGGTTAGTTTTTGCTTTTGTTTAAGTTCAGTTGTTGATAGTTTTTTTGTTGTCAGTTTACCATTCATAGTCTTTGATCTTCCTTCTATTTTTTAATAAGTCTCTTTAACATTTTGTGTAATAATGACTTGGTGATGATGAACTCCTTTAACTTGACCTTATTTGGGAAGCACTTTATCTGCTCTGTCATTCTAAATGACAGCTTTGCTGGACAGAGTAATCTTGGGTGTAGGTCCTTGCCTTTCATGACTTGGAATACTTCTTTTCAGCCCCTTCTTGCCTGCAAGGTCTCTTTTGAGAAATCAACTGAGAGTCTTATGGGAACTCCTTTGTAGGTAACTCTCTCCTTTCCTCTTGCTGCCTTGAAGATTTTCTCCTTATCTTTAATCTTGGGTAATGTAATTATGATGTATCTTGGTGTGTTACTACTTGGGTCTGATTTCTTTGGGATTCTCTGGGCTTCCTGGACTTCCTGGAAGTATATTTCCTTCACCAGATTGGGTAAGTTCTCCTTTATTATGTTTTCAAATAAGTTTTCCATTTTTTTGCTCTTCCTCTTCTTCTGGCACCCCTATGATTTCGATGTTGAAATGTTTAAAATTGTCCCAGAGGTTCGTAAGCCTCTCCTAATTTTTTTGAATTCTTATTTCTTCATTCTGTTCCAGTTGGATGTTTATTTCTTCCTTTTGTTTCAAATCATCGATGAGTCCTGGTGTCCTTCCCTTCACTGTTGGCCCTGTATATTTTCCTTTATTTCACTTTGTGTAGCCTTCATTTCTTCCTTCATTTTGCAACTGAGCTCAATCAGTTCTGCAAGCAACCTTATTACCAGTGATTTGAACTCTGTATCAGATAGGTTCACTATCTCCTCGTTCCTTACTTCTTTTTCTGGAGTTTTGATCTGTTCTTTCATTTGGGCCATAGTTCTTTGTCTGGGCATGCCTATTACATTGTAAAGAGACAGAGTCTTAGGTATTTGCCAGGGCAAGGCGACCCTCTTTGCTGCATTGTGGGGCTCTCTGTGGGGGCAGGGGCACAGGGGGAACAATGCCATGTGTTTGGCTCTTGCCCCACTTTCCATCACTCCCCTCACTTCCCACAAATGGATTGTACCCTTTCAGCACTGATTGCCAGGTGGGTGGGCTTGTGTACGTTCTAGGGCCCTGGGGTCTCTTCAATGGACTCTCCTGTGAGGCAGGGAGTTTCTCCTGATGCCACAACCCCCACAGGTTTTTACAACCAGAGGTTCTGAGTCTTTAGTTTTCTGTGCTGAAACTTTGGGTTTTGCTGTCTCGCTCCCCAGTTGTTTTTCCCAGCTTATCCATGGGTGAGTATGGGACCTTCCGTTCCACCAGCCCCCACCTCACCATCCTGGGCCTCCAGCTGCCACTTTGCCATGCAATCTCTCTGCCCACCTGCCCCTTTCCGTCCCTCTTACTAGTCTGGATGAATATGTCTTTAACTTCTTGGTTGTCAGAGTTCTGTGCAGTTTGATTTTCTGGCAGACAGTTCTGGTTGTTTTTGTTTTTTTTAAATTGGTCATTATCCTTCTTTTGGTTGTACAAGGAAGTGAAGCATTTGTACCTATGCCTACATCTTGGCTGGAACTCCAGAGGCTTTTGTTTTAAGATAACAGAAGAGAGGTTCCTCTAGAAATAAGTTGAAGATTAAGAAAGCCAATCATAGTGATGTCTCCCTGTAAAGACCAGAGTATGGCACACTCTAACTGTGGTTTTTAATTATTTTATTATTATTATTTTTTAAATTTTATTTATTTATTTTTAGAGAGGGGAAGGGAGGGAAAAAGAGAGGGAGAGAAACATCAATGTGTGGTTGCCTACAGGGGACCTGGCCTGCAACCCAGGCATGTGATCTAGATTAGGAACCAAATCAGCAACCCTTTGGTTCGCAGGCCAGCACTCAATCCACTGAGACACACCAGGCTGTGGTTCTGTTTTCAAGCTTAGAGGCTGTGGTCTGTTTTAAAACTCTTGATAGAGGGCCCTGGCTGGTGTGGCTCAGTGGATTGAGTGCCGGCCTGCAAACCAAAGGGTTGCCGATTCGATTTCCAGTCAGGGCACGTGCCTGGGTTGCAGGCCAGGTTCCCAGTAGGCAACTACACATTGATGTTTCTCTCCCTTTCTTTCGCCCTCCCTTCTCCTCTGTCTAAAAGTAAATAAATAAAATATTTTTTTTAATTAAAAAAAAACTCTTGGTAAAGGCTGTTCTCTGTCATCACCTTACCTAGAAGTATCCTCATCACATGTAAGTTATTTAAAGACATAAATCCAAATATACCACATTAAAAATAGGAAAACAATTGATAGAATAATTTTTAAATTTAAATTATTGTCTAATTTTAAAAGTAGGGCCAGGGCAATTGGGGAGTTGGTCAAAAGGTAAGAACTTGCAGTTAGAAAGTGAGTCAGTTCTGGAGATCTAATTTACAACATAGAGATTATAGTCAACAATATTGTATTCTATACTTCAAAGTTTCTAAGAGACTCGATATTCAATGTTCTCACCACAAAAAAAAAAAGATAATTGTGGGAGGTGATGGTTAGCTAATACTATGGTGGTGATCATATTGCAATATATAAATGTATTAAATCCACATGCTGTACACCAGAACTTATACAATGTTATATGTCAATTATATTGAATAAAATTTTTTTTAAAGTAAGTAAAAAAATATAAGAAAGACCAATGGGATATTTCTTTAATATAAAATTATATAATTTACTTGATTTGTGATGTTTTCTAAGTCAGTGGGTGTTTAAAAACATGTGGAAGGGTCAAGCAAAAAAAGGAAAAGGACTCGTGGACATGGAGAGCAGTGTGGTGATTGGGGGGCAGGCAAGGATGAAGGTGTAAGGGGGAATAAATGGGTAATGGGAAAACTACATTTGAAAATAAATTAAAAAAATAAATAGCCCTGGCTAGTGTGGTTCAGTAGATTGAGTGCTGGCCTGCAAACCAAAAGGTCATTGGTTCGATTCCCAGTTGGGGCACATGCCTGGGTTGCAGGCCACATCCCCAGTTTGGGGCGTGTGAGAGGCAATCGAATCTCTCATATGTTGATGTTGCCCTCCCTCCCTTTTTCACTCCCTTCCCCTTTCTCAAAAAAATAAAATAAAATAAAAATAAAAAAATGTTAAGAAAGAAATAAAAATAAAATAGAAAGAATGTTTTTCTAAAAATTTAGTAAAGCCAGTATCACTTAAATGGTGGAAATAAATAATTTAAAATTTACCAATTTAAAAAAGAAAACTAGAGTCTTTATCGCAATTATAAATAGGTAAATAAAAGTGTGTGTGTGTGTGTTAAGTACACTGGAATCTAGAGCTTTGCGGAGCACAGGTGGAAACAGTAATGTAGCACATGTGGAAGGAGAAATTCTGTGCGACCAGTCACGTTGGGAGTTACTTGAAAGATCACCGCAGCCCACTCAGACAGGTATTGATACATTTTAAGCAGGAATGTGGCAGTAATCCTTAATTTGTATCTTTCACAAATATTCACTAGCCCAATGCAAGGCAATGGAAAGACAGCCTGATCAAAACAAAGTCCTCCTGTTTTTGGAGCTTATGATGCAGTAAAGTGTTTTCAGAAGGAAACACAATTTGCGTTTTTGTTTTTGTTTTTTTTCAGAAGGAAAAGAGCTGGGTTCTTAAAAGAGAGACTAATCGGGACATGTAGGCATCTGTGTAGACACAGACTCCACGAGGTCTGCATGACAGGGACTTGTGCAAGCAGGGGGCGGGGTGAGCCCAGACAGAATCATCGTGAGTAATGCTCACTCGGTTACTCAGACAGCCTCAGCGTTTTGGTTCAGTTGGTGATACATTAATATTTTCTTGTTCATGAATGTGTCACTGCATAAAAGTTTAGTATTTTGTACATGGCTGTGTTCTCTGGACTTCAGATTGAGGGCTCTGTGATGAAAGGAAACGTCTGACATTTCTTTCCACTTCTCTGGTTTTAGTACAGTGTGCTGTATGCAGAGGACTCTTAAGTCATGCCAGCAGCTGAATAAAAGGACTGTTTCTTTGACTGCACCTAGATGGGAAAGTCCCCGTGGTTAGATGATTCACTCAGGGATTTTGTATTCTAGCATCCAAGAACTGAGGAACTCTATTTCCTAGAACCAAGGATCTGTAATAATCAGTGCTCAGTAAATATTTGTGGAACAGTAAGTAAAATACCAAGTAAATGAATATATTTTTTACTACGTTCATATGTCTATTTCCATGTGTCCAGTTAAGCCACTCATTTATGCATTCAATCATTTAGCAGGTAATGATTGAAAACATGCTGGGTGCCAGGCATTGTGTGTGTGCCGGCGGTACAAAGTAGAAACAGACAAGACCTGGCCCTTGTGGAGCTTATGATATAGTCTTTATCATGCATTACAAAAATCAGAGGTAGAAAATTGATCAAGCGTGCACTCTATTTACTTTATTGTCGGGAGAGAGGGCACAGGGAGGGGAACCGAATGAAGCTGAATTATGCCGCAACTCAGCACATCCACCAGTAGTCATTCCAGTGCCAGGATCTGGTAGAACTCCTGTTGCTCCAGGGTTCTATTCCCAAAGCAATGGCCATCTTTGGGGTTACCAGCAAAATTCCTTGCACACCCGCCATTTTCTTCAGGGACCACTGACCTGCAGGAAACTCTAGCAAACCTTCCACACCAAAAAAAGGTAGACCACACTTGTCTCTTCTGCCAGGTAGGTAGCTCAGCAACTTTTATACAAGATATGATTGTCACAGAACAGAAAGAATTTGTCCACTTGGCGCTAGCAAAGCCAAACACTGAACACCAAGAATTGCAAAGGAGACAGACTGGCTATTTCATTGTGAATGAGACCGCCCAGGAAAAAAGGATCCAGGGTTCGTGGAGGGTTTTTAACGAACTACAGAAATGACCCCTGAATGTATAGTCTTCGTGGGAGGTTTTTAAGTGAATCGGCTAAACGTGAATGGAATGTGGGAGCGCTGGTGGAGCAAGTTCTAATTGGAGGACCTGGGGCGTCAACACAAGAGCTTTCTGGACAACTGGACCCTCTACTTCTGAAAGGGTTTGGTGATCAAGGTCTCGTTATGTCCCGGTTTTTTGGTTCCATGTGGTGAATGGAGGAGCAAAGCTTTAATTACCAATTGCTAGAGATAAAAGTTCTCTCCCCTGCTTATGCTTTGGCCGCATGACTTGCAGTTTTGGTCTGCTGTCCCTGAAAAGCAACTCAGTATCTCGTTAAGCAAGATAGGACCTTTTTGAGTTGGTTATGAGGTTACATGATTACAAATGTCAGATTTGGTTAGAGGTTGTGGCATGTTATAAACTCTTCACTCCTTTGAAAGGTGACCTATATTGTTCCTGGTCCTTCCTTAAAATGTTCAGTGGTAAAAGTCATCAGACCAGTTGAATTCATATTAACCTTGTAGGAACAAGATCACGAATTTGGCCTTATTTGAACTTCATCTTAAAGAATGAAGTAACTGTTTTCAACAGGGCAATATCTCCAAATAAATCCCTGAAATATTTGGTAACCGCTAAAGACAGGATAATATATCAATTATGCTCCATTATCATCCTATTACATTATTCTGTTAAAAATTTTGATTCATTGTTATCTTAAAAAAGGAAAATACCCATTATAACTAAGTAGAGTTTACGGCAATAAATACAGGATAGTTCAATATGAGAAAATCTAGCTCAATGTGCCAAGGTTACAAGTTTGATCCCAGTCAGGGCACACAGAGGAATCACCAATGAATGCAGGGATGGGTGGGACAGCAAGTCGATGTTTCTCCTTCCACCTCTCTCTCTCTCACTCTCATCTATTCATAAAAAAACTTAAAAATGGAAAATCTATCACTATAAACTTACTATAGTAATAGATGAAGGAGAAAAGCCATATGGTCATTTCCACATGCATAAGGAAGCATTAGATAAAATTGAACACTTGTTATTTTAAAAATTAAAAAACAAACAAACCCAGACCTAACTGGTGTGACTTAGTGGGTTGGGCACTGTCCTGCAAACCAAAATGTCACTGGTTCACTTTCTGATCAGGACACATTCCTGTGTTGCAGGCCAGATTCCTAGTTGGGAGCTCATGAGAGCAACTGGTGTTTCTCTCCCTCTCTCTTTCCCATCCCCTCTCTCTAAAAATAAATAAAATCTGAAAAAAAAAGGAGCAATATGTCATGTTCTTGTCTGAGGAAGAATCCAGATTGAAAAGATATTAATCAAATTAATCTATTAATCCAAAACAATTTGAGTAAAAGTCCCAATAGGATTATTTTGTGTATTAGACAAATTAATTCTAAAAGTGACATCCAAAAAGAGCCAAGACAATGCCGAAAATGGCAAGGAGAGCTTTCTCTGTTAGATATTAAAACTAACTATAAAGTTTAATACCCTATGGCCTGGCAATTTCTCTCATATGTATGTAGCCTACTGTACTGTTAATGGATTCATAGATTTATGGTCCACATATAAAAACATGGACTCGATGGATACACATGAAGCTGATACTTAGGTTTGCCTCAAGAGAGGGAGAGACTGAGATTAAGAATGAGAACAGGGAAATTTCAACTTTTTTTACTGAGGTAAATTGACACACAACATTATATTAGTTTGCCCTGACTGGTGTGACTCAGTTGGTTGGAGCACAGTCCTGTAACCGAAAGGCTGCTGGTTTGACTCCCGGTCAGGGCACATGCCCGGGCTGTGTGTGGATCTTCGGTGCAGGAGGCAGCCCATCATGTTTTCCTCTTGCATCAGTGTTTCTCTCTCTCTCCCTTTCCCTCTCTCTCGAATGAGAATAGAACAAGTCTTTATAAAAAAACATTATATTATATTTAGGCATATAATAGTTATTCAATATTTGTATATATTACAAAATGATCACCACGATAAATCTTGTTAGCATCCCTCGTCATTCATAGCTACAGAAGTTCTTATCTTGTAATGAGAACTTTTAGGATTTACTTTCTTCGCAGCTTTCAAATATAGCACTATTAACTATAGTTGCCATGCTTTATACGCTCATGACTTATTTATTTTGTACCTGGAAGTTTGTGCTCTTTGGCCACCATCACCCATTTTCTCCACTCCACCACCAGTCAGTTCTCTGTGTCTGTGAGCCTGTTTTTTCTTCTCTTTTTAATTTTTTTAAGAGTTTACACAGACGAAAGACTATATGGTATTTGTCTTTTTCTCTGGCTGACTTATTTCAATGAACACAATGCCCTTGAGGTCCAGTCATGTCGTAAATGGTAAGATTTGTTTCTTGTTTATGGCTAAATAATTTCCACTGTATATATATATATATATATATATATATATATATATATATATATATATCCCACATTGTCTTTACCCCTGCCACTGACGGACACTCAGGCTGTGTCCAGAGCTTGGCTCTTGTAAACAATGCTGCGGTGAACATGGGGGTGCGCACACCATTTGAGTTGGAGTGGGATTGCTGGATCAGATGGTAGTTCTGTTTTTAATCTCTTTGGGGAAGCTCCATGCTGTTTTTGACAGTAGCTGCACCAGTTTACATTTCCAACAGTGTATGAGGGTTCTCTTTTCTCCACATCCTTGCCAACACTTATTTTTTGTCTTTTTTTTAATAAAAAGGTTTTATTTCATTTTAGAGAGAGGGAAAGGGAGGGAGAAAGAAAGAGAGAAACATCAATTAGTTGCCTCTCGCATGCTCCCAACTGGGGACCCAGTCACAACACAGGCATGTGCCCTGATGGGGAACTGAACCAGCAACCCTTTGGTTCACAGGCCAGAGCTCAATCCACTGAACCACAGCAGCTGGGGCTAATTCTTTTGTCTTTTTGGTAATATACATTCTACTAGTGATACATCATTGTGGTTTTCATTTTCACTCACCGATGACTGGGAATGTTAAGTGTCTTTTCCTGTATCTGTTGGCCACCTGTATGTCTTACATACCAACTTTTAAAAATATCTTCTAATTTTAAAATGCATCTGAAGAAGAAATGACAAATGTGAATTCTAAGCAGTGGTTACATTGGATATGAATTGTTCTGTAAATGTTTCTGCATATTTTAAACTTATCAAAATAAACAAAAAATAGTTAATTCTAAAAATAGAAACAAAAAGTACATCTGAAACTGGTGCAGAATGGTATTGAATGTAAACAGAGGTTGAAAAATAAAATAAAATAATTAGAAACAAAAAGCCTGTGTTTATATTTACCATTTGCTGGGATTTTGCTTTTTTAAATAACACTATTCATCTCTAGATATTTGGAATTTGAACTACCTCTGAAATGTTAGATGATGTCATAAATATTGTGAAACTTTCATCATTCTGAATGTTCTAAACACTTTCTGAGATAAATTCTGTTTGTTTTTGACCATTCTTTAAAAATTACTTGTCATTAATAAGCACAAATATGACGTGGCCTTTGGAGCAAGATAGAATTTTGCTGTGGATTTGTTTGCATAGGGTACAAAGGTGCTGAAGGTATCACCATATCTTAGAACACATGAGGGTGTCAACAATGCTGCTAAAAATGAAGAAGAAATTTGCCCCCAGAAAGCCTCGAGTAAGCACAACAAGGGCAGTGACTGGGATAACTGTGGAATGCAGGGAAACAACAGCAGCTGATCTGTGTCTTTTTCTCGATGTTAAAGTCACAAACAACAAGAACTGTTTTTAGAGTGAACATATCCAGTATGTTTTCTCATTTTTTTCTCTCTCTTCCAGCAACATTCAGTATCATAACTTGACTCCTGGTTTTTGAGACACCCTTATATGGCCCTGTGTCGGGTGGTCTTCTGGTCATTCCTCGCCTTCTTTACTGTTCCTACCCCTGCAGCTCATCCTAGTCCAGTCTCTTCTCACCATTAAGGAACTTACCACTTCTTAAGTGTTGAGCCAAACATCACTGCAAAAGCTCTGTCTCCAGGCTGAGCTCAGAGCCACTTTTTCTAGCAGGCAACTCCTCCTTCTGTGGTGCATCCTCCAAAACTCAACCACCAACCAACTTTTCAAGTTCTCCAGACTTTTTGTCAGCAGCATCCTCATTCTGTTTGGGTAGAAATTAGAGTCGGCCTGCCCTGGCCAAGTGGCTCACTTGTTTGGAGCGTCATCTTGTACACCAAAGGATTTCAGGTTTGATTCCAGGTTGGGGCACATATGGGAGGCAACTGGCTGATGTTTCTTTCTCTCTTTCTCCCTCCCTCTATCTCTAAAATCAATAAACATATCCTTGGGTGAGGACTTAAAAAAAGAAAAAATTGTCATTCTGCTAGGTTCTATGACAGCCAAGAGGATAGTATCTTGTTCACCTCTTAGGACCTAGGATAGTGCTTGATATACAAGGCAAATTTTCTTTCTTTTTTTTTTTTAAATTGAATTTATTGGGGTGATAATGGTTAATAAAATTTTCAATACTGTTAAAAACATTTTAACTTCCACACTAATTTTGTTTGAGAAAGGGTTTTTTTGGGAGGCTATTGCTAGCAAAAAAAAAGAAGACTGGTTTTGGCTCTTGGGATCTAAACCACCAGCAGCATGGCCGGGTCGAAAAGACATGTCTCATCCTGAAGCAGTTTTGCAAGTATTTTTTACACATCAAGTAGCCGGGAGAAAGCCTTTCTGAAAGAATTTACACTATCTCTAAGCAAAGGGACGGAGGAAGGTGAATTGGGGCTAGTTCTGGGATTGGGGCAGCGGAGTCTGTAAAACTCCTGTGTAAACAAGAAGCAGAGGTCCCTGGGGTTCTGTGACACCTGGCTAGTCTTGCTTTTAAGATAATCTCAGAAATAGCCCCCTGGAGGTTAATTTGATAGTTCACACATATATTAAGGAGTGTGAGCAATCTTCTGTTGGTTTTGTACCACCGTTGTCAACGGTTAACCCCTTTTAGTCTCCTCCTTCCACCCTCTGGCCTGCTGTGATTTAATTAAGGACATTTCAGAATTCTCTCCTTGTCAACGCCAATTCCGTCAAAGATGGAATCCTTGCCTCATCCACCTCTCTCTCCCCAACACTCTGAATACAGTCATTTCTTCCTTCATTTATGGTTCTGTTATCGGTGGTAGAGGAGTTCTTGTGGTATTTACTGAGAGGAAAGGAATTTCCTGAGACCTGCATGGGAGGATGGAGCTCCATGGTAAACTTTACTGATGATGTAAAATTAAGAAGAATCCCCTCCTGACTTCCCAATGGCCCATCTCCATCTGTCTCTCCAAGGAAAATGTCCAATCTTGTTGTCAGTAGGGCCAATATAAAGCAGGCAACCACACTGCGTGAGTGTGGATCTTTGGGCAAGAAAGAGAGAGTTTAGTCCTTTTTGAGCCTGCAGGCCACTGCTAAGCAGTCTCAGTTGCCATTCAGGTAGCTTAGCTTGTCCCCGGCTGCTCCGGTGGCAGAATATGTGTGGCTGCTGGTCATGCAGCTGCTAAGGCCACATGTCCGTGGGGAGATAACACGAGAGTGTATGGGTAGAGTACAGGTTCCTGAGAGACAGCACGTGCTTCTTTGTTCCCCCGGGATTATATATGTCAGGCTTGGAAAACACCAGAAGCTTTTGCAAAACAATCAGTCAATTTCCCTAGCTTTTTCGGAGTTTGGATGGATTTACACCCCCTAGTTAGACTGGCAGGCCTCTATGGTCCAGGAGTATTCCCTGTGCTCCCCAACAATCTGGTACTGGAGTGGGGAAGAGAGGAGTGTTAATTTCCCAGAGTGTGAAGCTGTAGCTTCCCGGTGGAATAAACAGGTTTATGCTCCCCAGTTTATTAAGCTCAATATCTAAGTCCCTTTGCTCTCCTTTTTAAATTAACAATTAGTTAAGTATCAATGATAACATTTCCACTAGAAAAGGACTAATCCTATCATTTCTGCCCTTTGCTTCTGCCCTATAGAATTGTATCTGTGAACAGAGTATTTATAAAACACTGGGCTAATGAGAAGGGGGAAAGTTGGTCCAGAGTGGGCGGGCCAAATATTCAGAACTTGAACCTGTTCCTGGTGGGTTCTGTTAAAAAACACAACTTGAAGCAATTCACCCATCTATATCCTCGCAATCTGTCTACTACCTCTGTCCAAACCTCAATTCTCTTGTTTCGAATTTAAAGGAGCTTCCAAGATCTTAAAAGTTTTTTTTCTTTTTTATTTTTAGAGCGACAGAGAGAGAGAAAGAAAGAGAGGGAGAGTGATTTGTTGTTCCACTTATTTATGCATTTATTGGTTGATTCTTGTATGTGGCCTGACCAGGGACAGAACCCACAACCTTGGCATAGAGGGACAATACTCTAACTAATTGAGCCAGGGCCCTGGCCAGGTCCAAAACTTTTTTTCTTCATTTTTTTCAAGTCAAACTGATTTATTGTTTGACAAACAATCCTTTATATTTCACTTCTGGATCTTTTGATAATACTTTTCTTACTCCTGGCATATTCTCCTCTGTTTTAAGTCTCAACCATCCTTCAAGACACAAAATACTCTGGTCCTCTGAGGCCTTTGTGAATTACCTGGGTATTCACTGAGCAATCCTATCTTTGAACTCTTATAGCACATACCCATTCCTTTACTTGGCATTAGCAAATGACAGCTTGTATAATTTATATTTTTATGCTTATTTCCTTCACCTCTTGTGATTTTCTTTTATCCTGTGCCAAGCATGTGCTCTCACAACCAGAAACTTCATTACTTTCGTTGTGATAAAGGCTAGAGTTTCTAATTTTTTAAAAAAGATTTTATTTATTTATTTGCAGAGAGAGGGTAAGGGAGGGAAAAAGAGAAGGAAAGAACCATCATGTAGGAGAGGAACATGGATCAGTTGCCTCCCGCAGGGCCCCAACTGGGGACCTGGCCTGCAACCTAGGCATGTGCCCTGACTGGGAGTCCAACCAGAGACCTTTCAATTCACAGGCTGGCACTCAATCCACTGAGCCACATCAGCCAGGACTAATTTTTTAATAAAAACATTTTTTAAAATAACTTTTATTTTTCAATTACAGTTGACATACAATATTATATTAGTTTCAGGTGTACAATATGGTGATTAGAAATTTATATCATAACTTACAAAGTTATTACCTAAGTTTAATATTCATCTGACACCATATGAAATTATAGGTATTATTGACTATATTCTCTATGCTGTACTTTATATCCCTGTGACTATTTTTATCACTGGTAATTTGTATTTCTTAATCCTTTTCACCATTTTCAGTTCTCCCTCCCCAGTCTGGGGACCACCAATTTGTTCTTTGTGTTTTGTTTTGTTTATTTTTGTTACCTTTTAAAAGTCAAACCGAATTATCCTTGAATAATGTCAATTGTGACCAATATGTTTAAGAAATACTCTTTTCCAGTAGGCTGGAGTATGGAAGAAGGGAAAGATGTAAAACGGTCCTTGTGCATAAGTAACTTATTGTTTCTAGCCAAAGAAGTTGGTCTTTGCCAATGACTGTCCTTTCTGGGTTGAGCCAACTCATTTCTTATGTCCTTGTTCATTTTTGAGATTGCTACGTTTGTCTGCTAAAGGGGGCAAGTCAGTGAGTCAGTATGAAGTGCCTAATCCATATATATTTTTAATGAGAATGAATGCATACATGAACTAAGCCAAACATTCTAGAAATGTAAAGTGAAAAGTAACCACTCTTTATCCCACCCGTCTTCTGTACCCAGAACATTAGTATGCATCCGCACACAAGCCTGTATTGTTCTATTTTTACTCGTACTTTAAAAAAAAACCAAGTCTTGAAAGAACTCATTTATATACAACTCCAGTGGCTGGAGGCGTGGGCTTAATATATCGCACAGCTGTTAATTTTGGTTTCGTTTTTGGTAGCGGCGCTCCGATATGCATTTGCCTGGTCTCCACTGCGGTTGGGAGGTGTAAACAAAAGAAATACAAAAAATAGCTCAACGGAAACAGAAGTCCCTAGCTTTCCGCGCCAAACCCGCAGCCATGGGCAGGGCCAAGTCTCCAAGGAGAGGTTGCGGACGGTCTGGCCGGTGGAGCGAGCCGAACACCCCGGCCCCACCTGGCTGGCCACACCAAGATCCCCGACCAACCCCCTTCGGGCGGCAGGGCCCAGCCCCTTCTCCCAGTTGGTGCGAGCTGCGGTGGTGGGTCCCGACGCGTGCGCGCTGCGAACACTGAAGCCCGATGGGCCGCCCCTTCCGGTGTGGTCCTCTCCAGCGGTAGGGGTCGCTATTTGGGTCTAACTTGTCCTACTCGGTTCCTCTTGGGGCATGTGCGGGCCTGTATTTATAAAAGGAAAATGGAGCAAGAAGCCAACCTTGAGAGGCAGCTTTTAACCCTCTGACCTAGGTCCTGCTGCTTGTTAAGTCAGGAGCCTCCTTCTTCGGACATAGTAAGTTGAAGGGCCCCAGTGTCCCGGGCCCACGAGTAGAATAGTTGCCGAAACCTTGGGTGGAGGGCTGCCACGCACCCGTGAAAGAAACTAAGCAGCCTTGGGAGAACCGCCACCGACTCCAGGCGCTGAAAACCCTGCTTGGTGAGGAGTAGGTATCGGCGGGAAAGTGCGTAGGCAGTCCTGGGTTGGCGCTGTGACTTTGGTCTCCCAGCTCTCTGTCCTTTCCAGCTTTATGCCTGCACGCAGTCTTTGTCATTTCGTGGTGGGAGGTACAGAACACAAGGTTTTGTGGAGGTTTTGTTGGAAGGAGGCCAGCTTGTTGTCGCCAGGGTTACTAGCCCTCGCTCCCTGGGGGGGGGGCTGGGGGAGGGGCTCTGCGGGGGCTCCGCGGGCATGTCCGGAAAGGTCACGTGGGCGGGGATGCTGCGGAGCCCCCAGCTGCGGAGCCCCCAGCTGCCTCCAAGCCGGCGGTTGGAATAATGACAGGTGCCTGTTCCGTAGCAAGTCTAAGGCGGGCACCGAGTCTGGGCGAGATTGGGCTGGTGTTCTGGGCAGGTTGACTCAGCTTTTCCTCTTGGGCTGGTCAAGTTCGGACACGTTCTGAGTGTGCAAAAAGGAGCTAAGCCCTGACTTGTCTCCAGCGAGGGTATTTAAACTGTGACTATTGCCAGCTGTGTTCACTGTGGTCACGGGCGGACAGCACTCATTCTCTAGTGATCCAGGTAAGCACTCGCTTGCTAATAATGGCTTTAGTTTTACGCGTTATTATTTGAAGGTATTATTTTTAGGTTTTTATCGTGTTTTATTATTTAAAGGTATTGTTTTTAGGTTTTTATCGTGTTTTATTTTTTCTCTATTCTTAGACAGATGTGTAATACCAGTATGTCTGTGTCTACTGATGGTGCTGTAAGTACCTCACAGATTCCAGCGTCGGAACAAGAGACTCTGGTTGGTATTTCGTCTCAAAGTGTAACTTTTTAGAATAATTTAATTTATGAGGTGATCAACTAAATTCTGTAAACACCTCACCCCCCTGCCCTCATCATAGCGTGGCTGTTTAAGTGAAATTGTACGTACAAAGCTTAAATTCTGTTACTCAAATATAACTGTGTGGAGGCAAAGTTAACTGTCAGAAACAGTCTTTTCTTAGCCTTTTGCCACAGTGGGTTTCAGAGTGAGTTCCATTACATGCTGAAGTTTATTATGTGATAAGAGTTTTTTTTGTGTTTTGACTTGTTAGTATTTAACTTTTTAAATGGTTCCTAAGTCACAAAAGTAATTCATGCCTGTAGAGTTTACATGCTTACAGAAATGTAGATAGTAAAAACTGAAAATTCTAATCTTTTGACTATGTCTGTTAGATATTAAAAAAAAAAAAATATATATATATATATATACACAACACACACACACACCGTATTTTTCAGACTATAAGATGCACTTTCCACCCAAATTTGGGAGGAAAATGAGGGTGCGTTTCATAGTCCGAATGTAGCTTACCTGGCTCGCTGTGGGGTGGGGGGCAGCGGTGGAGCGGGATCACAGGTTATTAAATATTTTACCACATTTTTTGCTTCAAAAGTTTTTTTCCTATTTTTCTCCTCTAAAACCTAGGTCCGTCTTGTGGTTCGGTGCATCTTATAGTCCTAAAATATAAGGGAGATACATATATGTGAATTTTAATATAATTGTCCTATTCTAGTAAAGCTAAACTAGGGGTACATCTATGTTAAATAAAATTACAGAATTTTTTTTATTTATTTAAAAATTTTTTGAAGATTTTATTTAGCTTTAGAGAAAGGGGAAGGGAGGGAGAAAAAGAGGGAGAGAAACATCAATGTGTGGTTGCCTCTCGCACGCCCCCTACCGGGGACCTGGCCCACAACCCAATGTGTGGTTGCCTCTCACCTGCGCCGCCTACCGGGGACCTGGCCCACAACCCAGGCATGTGCCCTGACTGGGAATCGAACAGGGGACCTTTGGATTGCAGGCTGGCATTCAGTTCCCTGAGCCACACTAGCCAGGGCTATTTTTCTTTTTTTAGCAATACCTATCACTGCGTGGTGCATGGTAGAAGTTCAAGAAATGTTTGACAAATAGATAATTGAAATGGAGACCAACTAAGAGCATGATATAGTAAGAAGAAAATGGTGGCTTGTAATTGAGGAACATAAATTGCAGTCTCATATCTGCTCTTAATCATCTTGTCACCTTGGTTTGGTTATTTAAATTCTTCATTCTTCAGGATCCTAATCTGTAGAAGGAAAAGATTGGTAAAAATCCCCACACTAAAGATTTTTTTTTTTCTGGTATGTTAAATCCCTATGACTTGCAAATTTGTACCTCTTAATCATCTTAACCTTTTTGCTCATACCCCTACTGCCCAGCCCTCTGGCATTTACCAGTTTTTCTGTACCTGTGGTTTATTTTGTTATGATTGTTCATTTGGAGTATTCTATTTATGTGTGAGTTTGTAAGGTAGTAAGCAAATAACAAATAACTGGAAGAAAAAATAGTTTTCACTGCATTGATATGGATACCGTTTTTTGATGGCAATGGGTAGCAATACTTGAGAAGTCTGACTATTTGCATAATAATTAGGTCCCAGCATTTGTTTTCAAACTTCCTAGACAATCTATGGTATTCAGTTTATATAGTCTGTTAAATATAGTGAAAACATTATAACTTTTTTTTTTGAAGTATAACCTTATGAGATTGTTAAATATAATCTGCTACCTATAATTGTTAAATTATAATGGGAGTTGAGGATGGGTGGGGCAGGGGGCCGAGGTGGGGTAAAAATGGAGACAACTGTACTTGAATAACAATGACACGATAAAAAAATATTTAAAAACCTTAAAAAAATTATGGACATGTTTGCAATGGGTCTTAAAGTTTTGTAATAATTTTGAAAGTATAATAGCAACTCTGTTTTTTATAGGTTAGACCAAAGCCATTGCTTTTGAAGTTGTTAAAATCTGTTGGTGCACAAAAAGACACTTACACTATGAAAGAGGTAAGCTGAACTAACAGTTAATGAGATAATTAATGTCTTACTAGCATTTTGCTGCCTTTTCCTTCCTAATGTGTGGTACATAGATATTTGGGCAGAGTTAAAGTCTGAAAAAAATACATTTTAACTAAATTAGAAGCAGTGTTCCTGCTGCCTTCAAATTAAAAGGAAAAGATTTAAAAGCAGTTTTTTAAAGGGTTGTTATTCTAGATGGTTGTGAATGTGGGGGCTGGCTGTTTAACCCTCTTCAGGTCAATGTTATTGAATGCGTTTGAAACTAACATTTAATTTTCTTTAATGCTCAGAAATCATATTTCTATTTCAGGTTATATTTTATCTTGGCCAGTATATTATGAATAAAAGATTATATGATGAGAAGCAACAGCATATTGTGTATTGTTCAAATGATCTTCTAGGGGACTTGTTTGGAGTGCCAAGTTTCTCTGTGAAAGAACACAGGTAAATTCTTCAGTTTAGTCCATTTTAAAAAGCTAGCTGGGCAAATGTTTCAGTCACCTCCACTCATTCCCTTTGGTCAGAAAAAAGTTGTTATAACATATATAAAAGATGCTAAAATTTAGTTTCTTAGCAATATAGCATGTTGTTTGAGAATCTGAGTTCTAAAATCTAAAAAACCTGGGTTTCAGACCTAGTTCAGCTAGTCGTTTAGTAGCTGATCGATTATGTAAATTGACTTAATTCTTTCTAAACCTTAGTTTCCCCCATTTTTAAAGTAGGAATAATATAAATACTTCATGTGGAGATAATGAAAAGACCGTGTGTAAAAAGCATAGTGTTTGGCATATAGAAAGTATTCAAATATTAGCTATAGTTACTGAATATTAAAAAATACTGCAGTCACTTCCAAAAATCTTTATTCAACACCCTGTGATAAAGCCTTAGATTTGAGCTTTAGCTACTTTGGAAATCTTTTTGTTGTATACCATTATGGTACTTAATCAGCTGAATTCAGTTCATGTAGCATTTTGAGAATTATTCTACTAGGAACTGGAGACTTTTGTAGGATTATTCTGTGAACTGAAGACCTTTTTCAGTCATTCATACCTCACATTTGAAATCCTGTCCCATTTGGTTTATCACAGTCCGTATGGGGCCTTAGCATGTGTATCTTAATAAATGGGGTGAATACTTCTCACTTGAAAGAATTCAGTAGATTCTACTCATATTTAATGCTCAATAATAGTAAAGATAGAAGAGTGGTAATTAAATGGGACATCTATAACTTTAAACCAACTTCATTAACATGAGCATAATATAATTTATTATTAAACATTGAGAAAACACAACAAGAAAGCTAAGAACAAGGATAAATGACTATAGTTTGTCACTGAAAGGCATTTTTTTACCTGTCATTTTTATATTATGTGCAGATGTGTGTTTTGACCTAGCTGTGAATATATTTAATTTCATCTTGCTTTCTTTAAACCTTTATTAAAAAAAATTTTTTTTATCCTCACTTGAGGACATTTTTTCGTTGCTTTCAGAGAGAGGAAGGGAGAGAGAGAAACAACAATATGAGAGACATTGATTAAACATTGATTGGCTGTGCCCAGAGCAGGGATCAAACCAGCAGTAGGCATGTGCCCTGACTCAGAATCAAACCACAACCTTTTGGTTATGGGATGATGATTCAACCAACTGAGCCACACTGGCTAGGACTCATCCTGCTACTTAATTTAACATATAAGCATCTTTCCATTGACAAACCACTTCTGTTTAATATTTATTTATTTTATCATTGGGCTATAAGCTTCAATGGTATAAATTTAAGTAGTTACTAGCCCTGGCTCTGCAGCTTAGTTAGAGCATTGTCCTGATACGCTAAGGTTGTGGGTTTGATCCCCTGTTAGGGCACATACAAGAATCAAACAATGAATACTTACATAAATGGAATAAGAAATCAATGTTTTTCTCTCCCTCTCCCCCCATCTCTCTCTTTTTTCCTCTCTTCTCCCCTTCCCTTCTCCCTCTTCCCTCTCCCCCTTTCTCCCACCTCCTTTTTATTGTCTTTAAAATCAATAAATAAAAACTAAAAAGAAGTAACTATCAGTGAATTTGCACCATTTGAGTATTGAATCTTCTGATAATGTTTTGAGATATAATTTATGATATTAAAATTATCTTTACTTTTTAAAGATTTTATTTATTTTTACATAGAAGGGAAGAGAGGGAGAAAGAGAGGGAGAGAGACATAATGTGTGGTTATCTCTCCAGCACTCCTGTTGGGCACCTGGTCTGCAACCTGGGCATGTGCTGTGACTGGGAATCGAAACGGCAACCCTTTGGTTCAAAGCCCAGTGCTCAATCCACTGAGCCACAACAGCCAGAGCTTAAAATTATCTTTGACTTGAATTCTCATATGCTGAGAGGTTACACACTTAGAAATTACTGACTTGGAAAAAGAGCATTGATAGGATTATTGATTTTTGTGAGCTTAAAGAACTATATCATCAATTCTGAGGATAAAAAATAGTTGGGTTTGTCACTTCCCTCTTAACCTTGAGAATTAGAAATGATATCTTGTGACCAGTAAACATTCTCTAAAATCCTTAGTTAAAAAAACATATTACGATATCAGTGAATGCTGGAATAAGTGAATTGTCTTCCAATTATGATGTAAGTTCCATGAGAGCAGAGATTTGGTTGTATTAATATTCTTTTCCCCCAGTTTCTAGAACAGTGATTGGTATGTAATAGGTTCTCAGTCTGTATTTATGAAATGAATGATTACTGCTTTATCTTTAATAAATTTTAAGATCAAGAAAGAAAATCCATGAGATTACTGGTCTAAGGTCAATGAAAGTCAAAATGATAATCAAATTCCAATAGTGGGTTTTCTATAACACTACTTTGTTAGGTAGTCTGCTTATAAGCACAGAGCTTGAAAATTTCTATTTGAACATAAGTACATATAGTAACCCGCCTTCTTCATTCATACCCATTCTCTGAGGTTGTTGGTAAAGTACAAACAAACCACATTTCAGGAAGGAGACATAGAATCTTTCAGCTAGAGAAACCTCAGTGATTGTAAAATGTAGCTGTATGTAATCATTCTGCAACTAATTAGGGTACTTTTTTAAGATTTAGAAGCTTGATATAATTTGAATGCAGTGATACAAAATTTGGTTTGGAAAAATTTTGATTTGTTTACACTAATTCATAATAATGCATTTAAAAGTCTGGTTAAGTCCAGTTTAATACATTTTTATTTTAAAATGTACATTTCTTATTTTGTTTCTCCCTTCAAGGAAAATATATACAATGATCTACAGAAACTTGGTAGTAGTCAATAAGCAGGGTAAGTGAATTTTTGAATACCATAAATATATGCCATAAAAATATTTTAAAGACATTTTGTGTATATCCAGTCATTTTATAATTGATTCTCTTTAAAAGTTGGCTTAATTATATGTTTACTTTTAGTAAAATAATATAAATTTAACAGGAAGAAATATATATGAATTAAACATAATACCAGGGTTCTAATGCAGATTTACAATATGTAAGGTTAAATGTCCTATTATATCAGTTTAAGCCTTGGGATATTAGAGTTAGAATTCGTTTTGAAAGGTAGATCATTTTAAAAGGTCCTGCTTAATAGAGATGTAATCAAATCTGAAATGTATCGAAAGACTTGGGTATTTGAAAGGTAGCACCATTTGAAAGGGTATTTTTTGTTTTTGTTTTTTTTATTTTTATAGTAGAGTTTTGTTTACCAATTTGTTTAGGTAAGTGGCATTTCATTTTTCTACTTTTAGACTTGTTCTTAAGTGGCTATTTTGGTGTCACTTATCCCTTTATTTTTTATTTATTTTAGTTTATTTTTTTTTAACTTTCAAGGTTTTTTTTTAAAGACTATTTATTTATTAATAGAGAGAGGGGAGGAGAGGGAGAAAGAGAGGGAGAGAACATCAGTGTGTGGTTGCCACTCACCGGGCCCCCACTGGGGCCCCCACAGGGCAACCCAGACATGTGCCCTGACTGGGAATCGAACTGGTGACCCTTTGGTTCACAGCCTGTGCTCAATCCACTGAGTTAACTTATCCCTTTAATAATCCTGACAAAAGCACTGGGTTCTCATTCCAGAAAGATACACCACATATAGTGGTATGCTGATAAATGGTTAACAACCTGCTCTCTGGTGGAAAAGGCCTGATTTGTAGGAGCTGCTGATTTCCATGCTATATATACTTTCGCCATGGCCATTTTCAGAACATACAGAATTGGGAAGAGGTGTGCACAGTCTGTGTTTGAGTCATGCTAGGGGCCAGCTCCGGTGCACCACATATTTCTTGAAGCCCGTCCTAGAAAGTCAGTCAAGAACTGTTCTCAAGCTTGTTTACTTCCCAGGATGAACTGACCACTCATTTTTGTTCCCAGTATTTTGTATTTAAATTTTGCCATGTTGCTTTGTTATAACAGTTTATATTTCGCTTTCCTGTATTTTCTTTAGGTCTGCATTCTGTATCACAAACACACAGTGCAGTGTTTTATCAATGTGGTCTTTAGTCAATGTGTTGAGTATTTATTCTTCCAAAGTTAGGGTTTAGGGCCCAGAAAAGGGCATCACCATCTGTCTTATCCAGAACAGAGGTGATGACTAGGCTGGTGACTTCAGCGTTTTCCGAAGCTCTTTATGAAATCAAATGGAGGCAATAAAAACTATAATATCTGTAGTAGTATTTTCAGTTATTATCTCTGATGTAGTCATACTTCTAAATAAACCTTGGTAGAATTTTGAAAAGAACAAAAAGAAGTCAGTAAACATAGGTGGATTACTAGGAAAGGGATATGAAGGAGATGGGGACTTGTGCATTACTTGAGTTTTCCCTTTCTGACTTTGTTTCCGGTTTCAGTTGAGTGGCATTGACTTCAGAACTCACAGTGCTCTACACCTTGTCGCACCTAGTGTTTTCTTTTTATTGTCTCTGTTTTGTAATATCTATTATATTAAAACAAATATAACCTATGTTTATGTACCACTTAAAATAAGTGTAATAACACCTTGCTTATAAAAAATAAACTTATGATAATATATAAAACTTCAAATAGTTAATGCTCAGGCCTGACTTCCCTGTTACGGTGAAGATGTCTTGGAGCTAGCAGTAAAGTGCATTTGATTATGTTCTTTGGTCATTTCTGTACCTGAAACTTGGACTTTTTTTTTTAAACTTTGACTTTTTGAGCTCTGTGTCTACACATCTAATTAAAGACTAAACACCTACCTGAAGGAGTTTCATCCACTTTAGTTCTCTATCTTCCCATGTAAATCTGTTTGTCTTCTGCAGTTTCTGTCTTGGGCAGAATCTTGGAATCTTTAGCTCCTTTCTCCCTTGCCTTGTATATCAGACACCTGGTTTTTACCTTTTTAATTTCTCCAAAATTGATCTTTTTTCCATGCCTTAGTTTAGATTTCAATACCTTTTCATTTGTATTATTGCAGTTAACTGTCTAATATTGGTTTTCCTGCCTCTGTTCTTTTTTCCTTCTATTTTGCCAGAGTGATTTATCATTCCTGTGCCTAAAATACCATTTAGTGAGGAGTTCCTTTTTGCTCTCTGGATAAAATAACTTGCTCGTACATTGGCAAGTCAGTTTTATCTCTTGGATTAAACCTTTTTAATGTGGAGTGGCCGTAGCAGTGCCACAGGGAAGATTCTGAAGGAGCAGTTGGAAAGAATGGGTTGAAGCGGGATTGCCCGCATGAGTGCTTCTTGCTGTTTGTATCCTCTTGCTCTTCAGTAAGACACACAGGATCCTCAGTGATCCCACTAGCGCTCCGGTTATTATATGCTACCTGCAGTTTCCTGCAGCAGCACTGATAGTTCGCTTGCTGGTGTTTTTTTTTTTTAACACTGCGTTCCCTCAGTCTGGAATGGCCTTTCCTGATCCTACTTCTACATCTGAAATGGAAACTTTCCTGCTTCCTTGTTCCTCAGACACTGCCCTGTCCCTACCAAATAATCATTGCTTGTCTTTGCCACTGATTTATCTTGCACTTGTATTGTGTTCATTATACCTTATTATTATTCTTATGCATTATTAAAATTGAATTCTTATTTACATCTCCAGTGTCTAGCACAGAGATGGCACCTGGGAGAGAAGTTTAATGTTTGTTGCAAGGTTAAATTGTGTAAGCAGTTTGTCCTGGATGTAGCTCTTTCTTAATTTGTGCTTTTATGTTTTTATTTTCTTTCAGAACCATCAGATTCAGGCACCTCTGAGAGTGAAAATAGGTGTCACCTCGAAGGTGGGAGTGACCAAAAGGTAATCTTGAAATTAACTTACTCCAGTATGATTCTTGAAAATTGGGAAGCTTATTAAAATTGGAAGTTAGCTTTGTGGTGCTACCACTTAAGTTGTGGGTCTTTTCCCCTTTAATGCGTAGGACTCTGCGCAAGAGCTGCAGGAAGAGAAACCTTCATCCTCAGAATTGGTGTCTGCGCCGTCTACCTCATCGAGAAGGAGAACAGTCAGTGAGACAGGTAGATATGAATATTTAATTGTCATTTTCAAATAACTCTTTAGTGTCCATTTTCTAATGAAATTAGTACATTTACGCTTAATGAAATTGTTGTGCTTTTTTGGTTTAGATGAATGAATTTCTGAGTTTCATTTTCATTTTTATGGGATTTATTTGGTTTAAAAATTGCTTTCTTAGCAACATTTTTCTGGTTGACTGACTACAGCAGGTATGGTTTACTGTGCCCCCTGGATTTCATAGTTAGCCAGCTCTCTATTCAGGTAATAGAGGACAAGGATATATATATATATATACTCTGTTTTACTTATTCTTGATCACCTTAGCAGTTAACATATTTAATTGTTCCTAATGAGACAAAACATCAGTGAGTTTTAAAATGGTAAATAGTGTGTTAGAAATACAGATGAGATATAGAAAGTAGCCGAGCATTTTTGCAGAGAAAAGATAGTGGAGGACGAAGCTGTTGTCTAGTCAGAAGTCATAACAAACTGTGTGAATCTGGTGAGAGAAAATCAATGAAACAGAACAGATAAATCCACACAGAATCTCGTACATGAGGGTAGTAAGGGCACAGGATGTCTGACTAAATACATGGAACTGGAACAAAAGGTTAATTATTTGAGAAAAAAATCAATTTCTATTTATAACTTATGCTAAAGTAAATTCCAGATTTGCCTTCTAAGTATATTAAACATTTTGGGTTTTTGTTTTTGTTTTGTTTTTTTTCCAGAGAAAAAGTTTTGTGCCTTAAAAGTTGATTTATGACAGCAACCCTAGATTGTTTGTTTAATACATGCTGTGGAAAGATTAAATTGTGACTTAATGGAGATAATGTTCTGAAAACAGCTTAAAAAGCTTTTAAAAATAATATTCTGCCATTACTGTGGGCAGAGTCAATGAAAGAGTGTTGACTTTCGAAACAGCAGTTTAATTTCATTGGAGCTAAATTTTAGTACAAATACTTATGACAGCCTAATTTCTAAGTAAATCTGCGTAGCAGTTTAATTAACTTGGTTTTTCCTTACATATCCAGAAGAAAACTCAGACGAATTACCTGGTGAATGTCAAAGGAAGCGCCACAGATCGGATAGTATTTCCTTTTCCTTTGATGAAAGCCTTGCTCTGTGTGTGATAAGGGAGTTACGCTGTGAAAGAAGCAGTAGCAGTGAATCGGCAGGGACTCCATCAAATCCGGTAATCTTCTCGTTTAGATAAAACATGACTTATTTTAACAAGATTAATTTTTAAAATCTAATTTTGGCAGTTCTAATAAGCATTCAGATAGAATGCTCATGTATATTTGATTGCTGCTATAGACAGCGATAAAATAATTTCTTCTTACCTTTCTTTTTGAATTTTTATGAGTTTATTTATGCCAAACCGGTGACATATGCCAGGGAGCAAGATCTCAGATACTCCCAGTAAATTTTTTCTTTTCTTTTTTTTTTTTCTGAGTAAACTTAGGTAGATCTTCCCCACCGTAACCCTAGGTTTGGGGAGAATAGTGTAAGATAGTGGAGTTGCATTGGGGTGTGTTGATAAAATCAGTACCAATATTAATAGTTACTTTTTTAAGATTTTTTATTTTTTTAGAGATGGGGAGGGAGAAACAGAGGGAGAGAAACATCAGTGTGTGTTTGCCACCTGAGCATCCCCTACTGGAGACCTGGCCACAACCCAGGAATCAAACAAGTGATCCTTTTGTTTGCAGTCTGCTGCTCAATCCATGAGCCACACCAACCAGGGCCAATATTAATAGTTATTAATGTCACCCTACATACTGGTGAATTTTTTGGGCCACTGCACCAATAGTAAATTCAAATAAATTGGAGTATAGTCTGAGTTTAGAAGTTTTTTTTTAAAATAAGGGAACAAAAATGAAAATTTATTTAGATATTTTAGGATTTTAAGGCAAATTCACCTTGAATATTTAGAATAAAAAATTTTTTACTATAGTCGTCAGCTAATAAGTTGGCAGAGTCTGAGCTTCATATTTGCCATATGTGGGTGTAGACATCAGGAAGGTCTGTTTACTGATGCTATGAAATATGGTGTATTATCATGTGGATGACAAATATCGGTACTTTTGATTCATAAAAACTCCGAAGTGTTAACCAGGAATACAATTTTTGAGATGTCACTGAAAGAAATTTTTTGCTAATAAGAGTACTTGACAAGTGTAATATTTTTCTTGTCATTAAATATTGGTCTTTGAAATGTTACTAAAATTAGAGCATTTATTAGTAGTATGGCAGTGCCTTGTGGCCATTGTTCTAGATCTGAGTGATCCTTTTTTATTTCTCCAGAAGATGTAAGGGACTGAACCAATTGTGATAGTAACCCTAGTCTTTTTATGTATTCTTGTTGCTTGTGTTATCTTCGTTTTTCTCTTCCAAAGCAGTGATTTTATGCCTACAGATATGACGTCTACAGTTAGTATTTAATAGAGTTGTTACTTACGCCGGCCACTAGATGGCAGGAGGAGAGCAAGTTTATTCAGTAGATATTTACGTGTCTTTTTTTAGAATTATTTTTTCTCTTTAACTGTTTCCTTTAATTTGCTCCCTTAAGTAATCCATTTTTAAAAATATTTAATTTTAGAGAGAAGGGAAAGGAGGGGGAAAGAAAGGGAGACACACTGATCTGTTGCCTCTCACATGCCGCCAACTGGGGACCTGGCCTGCAACCCGGGCATGTGCCCTGACTGGGAATGGAACCAGCAACCTTTCGGTTTGCAGGCCGGCACTCAGTTCACTGAGCTACACCAGCCAGGGCTTAAGTGTCTTTTCTGTGCCAGGTCCTATTTGGTACTGGGATATAGTAATAGTCAAGGTAGATACAGTCCCTGCCCTCATGTTGATATTAATACAACATCAACAGTTTAATAAATAAAACATTTAGTAAATGCTATGAATAAAATACAGGTTCTTAAAAGCAAGTGTGTATGGTCTGAAAATTGAATCCAATAAAAGAAAATGACGTATACACAAACTTCATGTTTGGATAATTTTATTCCTTACAATCTCCCGTTAAAAAATTTTAACTTTCCCCCCACCCCAGAATTCCAGCCAAATTATGTTTAAAGTTCTTGTACTTGCTTTCTTCCTGGAACTACTGCCTTGTTATCAAAGTCATGTAGATGGAAATCTAATCTTTTTTTAATATATTTTATTGATTATGCTATTACAGTTGACCCATTTTTCCTTTTCACTCCTTTCCACCCTGCCCACCCCCTCCCATCCACATTCCTGCCCTTCAGTTCATGTCCATGTGTCATAAGTTCTTTAGCTTCTACATTTCCCATACTATTCTTGCCCTCCTCCTATTTTCTACCTACCATCTATGCTACTTATTCTCCATACCTTTTCCCCCACTCTCCTCCTCCCACTCCCCTGTTGCTAACCCTCCATGTGATCTCCATTTCTGTGGTTCTGTTCCTGTTCTAGTTGTTTTCTTAGTTTGCTTTTGTTTTAGGTGTGGTTGTTAATAACTGTGAGTTTAATGTCTTTTTACTGTTCATATTTTTTATCTTCATTTTCTTAGGTAAGTCCCTTTAACATTTCATGTAATAAGGGCTTGGTGATGATGAACTCCTTTAACTTGTCCTTACCTGAGAAGCACTTTATCTGCCCTTCCATTCCAAATGAAAGCTTTGCTGTATAGAGCAATCTTAGATGTAGGTCCTTGCCTTTCATGACTTGGAATACTTCTTTCCAGCCCCTTCTTGCCTGCAAGATCTCTTTTGAGAAATCAGCTGACATTCTGATGGGAACTCCTTTGTAGGTGACTGTCCCCTTATCTCTTGCTGTTTCTAGAATTCTCTCCTTCATTTTAATCTTGGGTAATGTAATTATGATGTACCTTGGTGTGTTCCTCTTTGGGTCCAACTTCTTTGAGACTCTCTGAGCTTCCTGGACTTCCTGGAAGTCTATTTCCTTTGCCAGATTGGGGAAGTTCTTCCTTTATTATTTGTTCAAATAAGTTTTCCACTTGTTGCTTTTTCTCTTCTCCTTCTGGTACCCCTATAATTCAGATGTTGGAACGTTTAAAGATGTCCTGGAGGTTCCCAAGCCTCCTCATTTTTTTGAATTCTTGTTTCTTCATTCTTTTGTTTGGTTGTTCCTTTCTTCCTTCTGGTCCACTCCATTGATTTGAAACCCAGTTTTCTTTCCATCACTATTGGTTCCTTGTGCATTTTTCTTCATTTCACTTAGTGTAGCCTTCATTTTTCATCTAATTTGTGACCAAAATCAACCAATTCTGTGAATATCCTGAACACCAGTGCTTTGAACTGTGCATCTGATAGGTCAGCTATCTCTCGGTCGCTTAAAAGTACTCATTGTGGAGCTTTCAATTCAGTTTGAGCCATCTTTCCCCCCTCCTCCTTTTGGTCTGGTCGCGCCTGTTACATATGAGGGGAGGAGCCTTAGGTGTTCACCAGGGCGGGGCAATCCAGTCACTGGGTTGTGACCGCTGTATATGGGTGCGGGGTCTGAGAGGGAACAGTGGCGCTTGCTCTGTTCTCTATGGGACTTCTGTCCCCTATGCTGCTTCCCGTAAGCAGATTGGGCCCTTCTAGTGCTCGCTCCTGGGTGGGCGGGCGGGCTTGTGTACATTCTAGGACCCTGTGGGTCTCCCCAACAAACTTTCCTGTGAGGCTGGGAGATTTTCCCGGCACCTCAACCACCAGTGGTGTTTTCAGTCGGTGCTTTTAGGCTTTGTTTCCCTGTGCTGGGTCGCTGGGTTGCACGGTCTGTGTTGCTGCCCATTTTCGCCTGGTTTATCAGCACGCAAATGTGTGATGCAGACAGCCAGCTGCCTTGCACGCCTCACTGGGTCTACCTGTTGCCTCCCGTGCCCAGGGTCTGCCACTGGCTCCATCAGCTGCCCCTGCACACCTAGGGTCCACCAACTGCCACCTGCACCCTGCACGCCCCCGTCTGCTAGCCACCACTTTTTTCTGCCACGACCCTTTGACCCTTTCCATCGGCCTCTGACTCCGCCCCTCTTACCGGTCTGGATGAATGGTTGTCAGACTTCTGTACAGTTCATTTCTCTGTTCTGGTTGGTTTTTTTTTTTGTTTCTAAATTTTTATTGTCCTTAGTTTTGGTTGTGCAAGGAGGCACAGTGTGTCCACCTATGCCTATGTCTCCATCTTGGCCGGAAGTTGAGGAGGGCTAACCTTTTTTTTTTGGCTACCCCTATCCTAAAAATCCCTCTCTAAGAAGTCTTGTTTTTTCAGTTTAAGTCCTAAACTTGCTCTCTTCCTGCCATCTAGTGGCTGGCATAAGTAACAGCTCTATTAAATACTAACTGTTCTATCCTAAAAATCCCTCTCTAAGAAGTCTTGTTTTTTTAGTTTAAGTCCTAAACTTGCTCTCTTCCTGCCATCTAGTGGCTGGCATAAGTAACAGCTCTATTAAATACTAACTGTAGAGGTCATAACTATAGGCATAAAATCACTGCTTTGGAAGAGAAAAACAAAGATAACACAAACAACAAGAATACATAAAAAGAATAGGGTTACTATCACAATTGGTACAGTCCCTTACATCTTCTGGAGAAATAAAAAAGGATCACTCTGATCAAGAACAATGGCCACGAGGTACTGCCATACCACTAAAGCCCTAGTTGTGAAAGTTTTTGGTAGGGCAAACATTTTTTTAAAATTTTGCTTCATATAAGAATATTATAGTTATCATTTGGTGTAATCATTCACCAGCTTGTAAATGGAGATAAAGGAAAGTGCATTTCCCTTTCATCTTTTCAGTTTAATAAACTTGTGGAACCAAGGCTACATATTCCAGATCTGTACCAGGCAGTTTACATGATAGCTTATTTTATCATCTCGGGAACCTCAGAGTTCATTTACAGATGGGAAAACTAAGACTTGAGGGTTTCAAATAACTTGTGATCTCATAACTAATAACTACCATAAGTGGAATTCAGATAAAACCAGGGATTTCTGACTTAAAAATTTAAGATCTTTCCAGATAAGCCTGTATGATGCTTTTTAAATATACAGTATTTAAAGTTTCTGGGTCATTCTTTTTGAACATTTTGGACTTTAAAAAACCTTTAATATTGCTTTCTTCATATACTTTAGAACCGGGGTAGGCAAACTTTTTCTGGAAAGAGCCAGATACTAATTATTTGGGCTTCGTAGGCCATGTGGTGTCTGTTGCAGCTACTCAGCTGTGTTGCTGTAAGGCAAAGGCAGCCATAGGCGACAAGTGAACACAAGGGCATTGCTGTGGTCAGTAAAGCTTTATAAAACTAAGTGGGTGGGGGCCAGTTTGCTGACCCCTGCCATAGAGGATGCTTTCTGAGATATAATTTTTCTTGTGACTTACCCCCTTATTCTGAAATTAGTGTACTAAAGACTAGTTAATTGAAATATCCAGTTTGTTAGGTTACTTTATTAAGAGTGTTGTAGCTTGACTTCTGAATTTGACCTGATTGTTAATGGAACTCTTGTTAGGAATTAGAACTGCAACTGGATGAATGCTGCTGTCACCACTGCTTTCTTAACCTCATGGTGAAAAACAAAACAGAACAGTATTTTGACATTAGTGGTTATAAAATAATGTTTTTAAAAATGATGGAAATTTATTAAAGATTATTTAATTCAAACTCTTACAGATAGATGAAGTGGCTGTGGCCTTTACAGGTTAAATATGTCCAAGGGTTAATTGCCACTTAATGGAAGTTTAGAATAAGAGTCGTATCCTGATTCCTAGACTTAATGGGCTTTTTCTAGTTGTAGCCTTCTGCTTTGCATATGTTCCTACCCTTACCCACTGACAGCGATACTAATTCTGAAGATTTTATTAGGCTCTTACACTTTCGTTTTTTTAAAAAAGTTCTAATGACTGAAGCAAATCTATTTGTTCTTGCTGGGCTTGTACCTCTCTTCAGACTTGACCTCAGCCTCCCCTCAGGCCTTGTGTTTCCGAGCGGGTCTCTAAAGACATCCTCGTTGATGACAGTTTTGTCCAAGGGATATCCACAGAGTGCCTTGTGGGCATGAGGGGATTGTAGTTATAAACTTTTGCAAAAAACACACACACACACACAAAACAGATCTTAGACTTCTTGGCAGTTTTCTTGCCTGTGGCAGCTGGCTGTCACGTTGCGGGGATAGCAGTCAGTTCCGGCCACCAGAGCGTGGCTACAGGGGCGGTCTGGGTGCCGTCATCACTGTTCTTCAGGTTGACCATTTTGCGTCCACAGTAGCTTCCGGCCAGGACCAGCACCACTTTCCTGAGTTTTGTAAACTTGCCCGTTTCTGTAGCAGCCACTCAGGTCTACAGCAGAAAGGAGGTTCTTATACTATTAATTAGAGACATAAAGTGAGGAATCACATGAGCAGACAGAATTTTTTTTTGAAATAGCTTTCAAAAAATTATTTCTGGAAGGTCTTTCAAAGAAATTCTCAAAGTTCATTATAAAATGTAAATCTCATAATTACTGCTTTGTAGTAGTTACTAGCATTCTACCAGTCTGAAGATAAAAAGGTGATTAAGACATGGTCTTAACTCTTAAAGTGTGTATAATTCAGATAAGAAACAAGTGTGCATAATTATGTTTTTCATAACTTATGTGGGGAAATATACTGAATAATATATAAGTAGTAATGATAGTGAAGATTCAGGGAGCTCTTTTAGCTATGATTTGACAAAGGCTTTGGCAAAAAAGGGGGAGCAGGACTAAAACCTTGTTATTGTAGTTAGAGAGGGAAAGTGAAAGTTGAAGTGCCAAGTTCAGTTTAGGAAACAATGTAGATGTGACCAATAGTTAATATTTTTGAGGGGGAAGGAGTGTTTTGTTGGAGATAAGCTGAAAATGTTAATATAGTCAAATTGTATTGTGCCTTGAACACCAAGTAGATTTGGCCTTTTCCCTTCATGTAATGCGGGTTTGGACAGGTTAAATAATGTATTGAATAGTAATGACCCAGAGTCTTAATCTAGGTGTCAGTGTGCAAGATAGAATTGAGGCAGAATTAGAGGCAGAGGATGTAACTTAGGAAGTTGTCACGGAGGCTGACAAATAATGTCGTGTCTCTATCCCCCCTGGATTTTAGGATCTGGATGCTGGTGTCAGTGAACAATCAGGTGATTGGTTGGATCAAGAGTCAGTTTCGGATCGATTTAGTGTAGAGTTTGAAGTTGAGTCTTTAAACTCAGAAGATTATAACCTTAGTGAAGACGGACAAGATCTCTCAGATGAAGATGATGAGGTAGGTTTTTTTCCTCTAATTCTAAAAGTTTTACAGTATTTTTCATATTCATTGATTGATGAGATTGAAATGATGCATTCAGATTTCACTTGAAATACTTGAGCTTGATATGTTCGGACTAGAGTATTGTTATGTGAACTTGAGGCTTTATAGTTCCTTGTCTTATTCGTATTTTTTATAAATGTGCCAAGAACTAAGTAGGCCCTAATGAGCATCGCTATAATAATAGTCTGCTGGTCTTAAAAAATATTTAATTCAGTTCTCCTCTGTTAATATTAATATACTTTTTATGAAAGTGAAGCATGCATACAGTTACATAAAGTCACATAGTATTTCTAGATTTGTTGCCTATATTTCTGACTGATTCATTGTTGCTTATTACCTCCATATTTATGAAATAAGATGCTTATAATGAATTTCCTGCTTTATTCATTAAACATCCTGTCTGACTTTTTATCATAGTGGCTCAGGATTTCACTGATCTCCATTTCTCCCTCTTTACACTCACTCGCTCCATTTGACCTTTGTCTCAGAATTTCTTATGTATAGTTGTATATGCTATTTATTTAGCACTTACCACTAAGAAGCCTTCCTGGTTGAAAAAATAATGGATTTATTTTATTAGGTATATCAAGTTACTGTGTTTCAAGCGGAGGAGAGCGATACAGATTCTTTAGAAGATCCTGAAATTTCCTTAGCTGTAAGTAGTATACATGTATTTTTAAGGTGTCAAAAAATAACATTGAAGTCAAGATTAGAATATTGTCTAGTCTACTCCCTGACATGAGATACTTTTTATAACGTTAAAAATCTTTAAACTAATAATGATTTAAAGCAGCAGTCCCAAACCTTTTTGGCACCAGGGACTGGTTTCTTGGAAGACAATTTTTCCCCAGACTGGGGTGGGGGGAATGGTTTCGGGATGATTCAAGCTTGCCTGCTGTGTGGCCCAGTTCTTAACAGGCCTGGACCAGTACTGGTTCATGGCCCAGAGGTTGGGGACCCCTGATTTAAAGCATTTTTGTTCTTTGTTGTGTTGGGATCTATTGCTACATTTTTTTAGTTTTGAGCAGGAATTTGAACTTTGAAGAACACTTTTATGGAAAATTTCTAGTATGTATAGCATACCAAATATTACCAGTGTACTTATCACTAACCTCTAATAGTTACTAACATTTTGCCAGTCTTTTTTTTTAGAGGGGAAAGGAGGGAGAAAGAGAGGGAGAGAAACATTGATTGGTGCCTTCTGTACATGCCTCGACTAGGGGACTGAATCTGCAACCCAGGCATGTGTCCTGACTGGAAATTGAACCTGTGACTTTCTAGTTTGCGGGACGATGCTCAGTCCACTGAGCCACACCATCTTGGGCCATTTTGCTAATCTTGTTGAATAGAAACACTTCTAGAAACACTGTATTAGAATGCGGTAGGATATGCCATATAAAGAAATCAGGACTTAAACATTGTATTGCCTCACTGGGTTCCTGAGGTATTGAAAGTTTTTTGTTTTTTAAGATTTTATTTATTTCTTTTAAGAGAGAGAGGAGGGGAGAGAGAAAGAAGGAGAGAAACATCGATGTGTGGTTGCGTCTCACATGCCCTCAAGCAGAGACCTGGCCTATAACCCAGGCATGTGCCCTGACTGAGAATCGAACTGGTGACCCTTTGGTTTACAGGCCAGCACTCAGTTTACTGAGCCACACCAGCCAGGGCCTGGAAGTTTTATTAAATGAATATTTGCTTTAATTTTTGTTAATGCTACCTTTTCTATTTCTATAGGGAATCTCATTTTTCTTTTTTTTTTCTTTTTTTTTTTTTTAAGATTTTATTTATTTATTTTTACAGAGGGAAGGGAGGGATGGAGAGAGAGAGAGAAACATCAATGTGCGGTTGCTGGGGGCCACAGCCTGCAACCTAGGCATGTGCCCTGACTGGGAATCGAACCTGCGATGCCTGGTTCGCAGCCCGCGCTCAATCCACTGAGCTATGCCAGCCAGGGTGGGAATCTCATTTTTCTTTCTGAGTTGGAAACAGTTATCCAGATGCAAAAGTGAAATTATAAAATTAAAAATTTTAAATCATTTTTATTTTTCACTTACAGTTGACATAGATTATTATATTAGTTTCAGGTATATGCCCCAGTGATTAGACATTATGTGACTTACTAAATGATCATCCTGATAAATCTCAACCCATTTGATAGCATGCATAGTTATCAGAATGTTATATTCCCTGCGCTGTACATTACATCCTGTGACTGTTCTGCAGCAACCAATTTGTAGTTCTTAATCCCTTCACCTTTTTCACCCATCCCCCAAACCCCTTCTCATCTGACAACCGTCAAAATTTCATATACATATATGTATAGATAGATATAGATATCTGTCTATATATATGTTTATTTTGTTTTTTATAATCAATTGTTGATATGTATTTATTTCCATTTTATTTTTATATATTGATTTTAGAGAGAGGGGGTGAGAAGGGAGGGGGAGAGACAGAAACAAGACAGATATCGACTTGCTGTTTCTCCCACTGATGCATTCACTGGTGGCTCCTGCGTGTGCCTTGACCAGGGATTAAACCTGCATCCCTGGCGCATTGGGATTATGCTCCAGCCAACTGAGCTACCCAGCCAGGGCTGTTCATATTTTATCCTTTTTTTTTCTTCTTAACAAAGACCCTTTAACATTTTATATAATATTGGTTTGGTGGTGATGCATTTTTTTGCATTGGTGCTTTAGCATTTTTTTGTATGAGAAGCTCTTTATATCCTTCATTTCTGACTGGTCCTTTTTTATGCTATTGAAGTTCCCTCTAAGTTCGTTGAGCATAGCCAGTATTTTGAACTCTGTATTTAGTATATTGCTTGTCTCCATTTTGTTTAGTTCTTTATTTGAGTTTTGTTCTGTTTTTTCATTTGGGCCATGTTTCTTTGTCTCCTCATTTTGGCAGCCTCCCTGTGTATGTGTCTATGTACTAGGTAGAGCTGCTACATCTTCAGAGCTTGGTAAAATGGCCTAGTGTTGTAGGTGTCCTGTAGGGTGCAGTGGCACAGCCTTCCAGGTGCCCCCCCATATGGGCTGTGTACACCCTCCTCTTGTAGTTGATCGTTGATTGCTGTTGGCATGTCTATAGGGGGGATTTATGCCCAGTCTGATCAGCTGCAAAGCTGGCTGACCACCTACCTTCAACCACCATGACAGTTCAGCTATGTAGGGACTTGCCCCACAGAGCAGGATTTACTTCATCAGGGCTCTGTTGCCTGCTGAGTCCACCCCTTGAGTGTGCTGCTTGTGGCTGGGTGGTGATGCTTCAACATGGTCTGCAGCTGTCCACTGGTTGCACTGGCTATGGGGCCTCCCAGGAAGTCAGTCCAAAGTCAGCCACTGCCTGTATGCTGCTCAGGGTCACCAGGCATGAGCTACAAAGTGATCTGCAAATAGCAGATAATTAATTGTGCTGGGCTTGGAGGTGCCCGGGCAAAGCCAAGCTGCAAATCAAGACTGGCTGCTGCCAGTGCCGGGCCTGGGGCCACTTACCGGGAGGTAGGGGTTTGGGAGTTCACTGAGGCTAGTTGTTGCTTGTTTGGGAGATTTTAGGAAAATCTGAAGCATGAGCCAAGACAATCCATTAGTATGGAAAAGCCACTAGAAACAGCTCGGGTGGGTCCGAAAGTTGGATGGGGCAGGGACTCGGAATCACTAGGGTGGGGTAAACAGTGTGAGCCAGGTTGATGAAGACTCAGGTATGGGGTCTGCCTGTCGGCTCTGTCAGGGGAGGGCTAATCAAAGGAACACTGGCCTTTGCTAGCACTTCTATCTGGGAGAAAGCTGCCCCCCAGCTCTTGCCCTGATGCTGGGCAGTTCAGTTTTTCCCTCTATGTTTCTGGTGCCTTTCAGGCTGTTGCCCCAGCATTGGAACTCAGAGGGAGTGAGTTTGAGCAAGTCTGTGTGCAAGCCCTTTAATAAGAAAAACTGCTCAGGATGCCAAAAGCCCTCTCTTTCCCCTCAGCCTTAACTCCTGCTGGTTTTTACAGCCAGAAGTTATGGGGACTTCTCTTCCTGGCCCTGGATCCTTGGTCTGGGGGCACTGTGTAGAGCTGGGACCCCTGCTCCTGATTTTTATCTGCCATACATCAGTGTGGGTCTAGCTTGTTACTGTCTCTACCCCTCCTACCAGTCTCGATGTGGCTTCTTTAATTTCCTAGTTGTAGGAGTTCCATTTAGCCAGATATTAAGCAGTTCCGAATGATGGTTCTGGAATTCAGTTGTAATTTTGATGTGGTTGTGGGAGGAGGCAAGTACCATGTTTACAACTATGCCACCATCTTGACTGAAAGCAAAATTGTAAAATTTTTGAACAATTTTTTGCTCTATTAGAAAGTAATTCAAGTAACTAGACCCATTTGATGTCAAGTTGAGTGAGATGTTTCAGACATAGATTTTGCAAAGAAAGGATAGACACGTAATGGGCATACAGTTTGGATAGTGACAAGGATGACAGATTTTAGCTGGCAGTGATTGTTGAAGAATATTTTAGCATTGCTTTTGTGAGTGAAGTTAGGGAACACTCAGCTGAGACCTGGTTCTAGAGTACTTCTCAGGGAGTCGGTGGCAGGCTGAGCAGAAAGTTTCATCTAGATTCACTGGGTGGGCTGTGGGCACGGTGTACAGGGTTGAGCCTGTAAGGAAATGGAGTGGGCACAGTTCTCGTCACAGAGCAGAAGATCAATCCCATAGCACTTGCTTCAACGTACTGCACTTTATAGGTTTATGGTTAAGCATTTAGCTGAAAAAAAAAACCAACTTTAAATCTCATCCTTGAAGAAAGACTTTATACGTTGACTGCTTTATATAAAACATGAAATGCTGAAAATTGAGCTGTGTGATACATTTTGCCTTAGGCATATTAAAGGTGTTAGTGTTAATATGACTTAGTTATTACACGGTTACAGAAACTAACTGTCTTATTTCATTGAAGGACTACTGGAAGTGTACTTCATGCAATGAAACGAATCCTCCCCTTCCATCACATTGCAACAGATGCTGGGCCCTTCGTGAGAACTGGCTTCCTGAAGACAAAGGGAAGGAACAAGGAAACATGCCTGAGAAAACTGAACTAGAAAACTCAGCACAAGTAGAAGAGGGCTTTGATGTCCCTGATTGTAAAAAAAATACAGTGAATGATTCCCAAGAATCATGTGTTGAGGAAAATGATGAAAAGATTACACAGGCTTCCCACTCCCAAGAAAGTGAGGACTTTTCTCAGCCATCAACTTCCAGTAGCGTCGTTTACAGCAGCCAAGAAGATATCAAAGAATTTGAGAAAGAAGACACACAAGACAAAGAAGAAATTATAGAAAATAATTTGCCCAGTAATGCCATCGAACCTTGTGTGATTTGCCAAGGCCGACCTAAAAATGGTTGCATTGTCCATGGCAAAACAGGACATCTTATGGCATGCTTTACATGTGCAAAGAAGCTGAAAAAAAGAAATAAGCCATGCCCAGTATGTAGACAACCAATTCAAATGATTGTGCTAACTTATTTCTCCTAGCTGCTTTTAAAATTAAAATTATAGCCCTGGCTGGTGTGGCTCAATGCATTGAGCACCAGCCTGTGAACCAAAGGGTCACTGGTTTGATTCCCAGTCAGGGCACATGTGAAGGGGGTGTGTGAGAAGCAACCACACATTGATGGTTCTCTCCTCTTTCTCCTTCCTTTCCCATCTCTAAAAATAAATAAATAAAATATTTAAAAAAAGAGATTATAGCCCTGGCCTGAGTGGCTCAGTTGGTGGAGGCGTTGTCCTGTGGACCAAAGGGTAGTGGCTTCAGTTTCCATCCGGCACATACCTAGGTTGTGGGTTTGAATTCTGGTTGGGGCGCATAGGTGAGGCAACTGATTGATATTTCTCATACCGATGTTTTCCTCCCTCAATAAACATGTCCTTGGGTGAGGATTACAAACAAACAAAAAACTGGTATTTGTAATGGATAAATTTGAAGATAGCCAGTATTCTCATCTATGGCATATCATTTCTGCCTCTGATAAGATCTTTTAAGAAAAAAAATCCACTAAAATTTTTATTTTAACTTCCTACAACTGTATGGACACCACATTGTGATAGAAACAGCCTCCCTCCCCCTAAAAATACTTTAAGTAGGACATTTAAATGTAACTTATTTAGTACCTTTCATGTAAGAAGAAAAAGTTTTTGAAAGATTTAATTACTTAAATGTGGTGGGCTCCAGCCAGCAGAGTCCGCCTGTTGTGACTGAAGACTAGAACAAATGCACAGGAGACAGCAGTCCTGTGGAGAAAAGGGGGACGGCACAGCCACTCTCTCAAGGGGAGAGCACCCTGGCCCTCGCCTATACAGGCTTTTATTGTTTTTCTTGGGTCTTACATCAAAGAAGGATGTATTATCTATTACGTAGAATATTACTGTCTATGTTTCAGGTACAGTCAAGGAAATGAAAATAACACACACAGAAGGGAAAGGGGGTGAGCTGATTAGCTCCATCTTTGGGAAAGTTTACACAGGCTTTGGAAATTGAAGATAGACAATACACAGCTGCTGTTTCAGACCAGGGTGATGGAGTTTTAGCAAGAGCAAGCCATAACAATCAGTATGCATTTTCTAGGCTGATTCTCCAGGGAAAACTCGTTTTGAAGGTCTGGCTCCTGCCCACCACCTCGCTTCTGTAGGGTTTCCACACAGCTAAGTCACATTTGCCAGACTGAAACAAACCCGTCCTCTACAGTTACCCCTATTTTTCTTTTTGTTAAGGCTGTTGTGGTGACACATCCCACAAGACTTGCTACTTGCTGGTCTCTTTTGTGACCTTGGACAAATAATTTGTAAATGTATCGGAATATATAAAGCATTATTAGAATCAGTAAATAACCAGTGGCTCCAGTGAACCACAGTCTTAGGTTGAGTCTGTTAAACCCATTTTTTGGAGTTTAGCCAGATGAAATTATTAAGTGTTTGAAAAATCTCCTGCTTAGATAAACGTTGAATGTCCTGCAACTGCTGGCGTAACCCCAGTTGTAATTTATTAATTTGTCCCTTTAAATTGGTAGAAAAAGCTCTTAGGTGATGTTGAGTATCATTCCAGGAGTATTGGCTGGAGTTTTATTGGAGTGGTCACTCCACTCCACAGTGGAGAAACCAGGATCAGAGGTCAGCTGCTGATGGGTTACTAGCACGTCCTGGTGTTTTACAATCCAGTTAGGGCTGATTCAGTTGCAGAAAGGCGAGTCAGGATTTCTTGATCAATCTAGGCCTGTTGAAGTATTTCTAAAGTAGTACTGGTTAAGAGAACATCAACAGTATGAACAGTTTGAACTGGTTCAATGAGGGCAGCGGTTGCCGTGGTAGCAGTTGCTGCGACAACTATGGCTGAGGCAATAAATGCAGTTAAGGTGCCAACAAACCGTCAGACTCTTAAGGAGGCCAGCACATTGTTAAGTGCTACTATGTCATTGGTGTCGTCCCATTCTCTGGTTATATTAACGGGCACCCATACTTGAGTTTGTCTTCTAACTATAAACCGTGGTGACGCTTAACTGAGTAATATTGAGATGAGTAAGACAGCGGGCATATATGGAGCCTGCAGGAACAGGCAGAGAATAAATTTTTGCTGATTTATTATAAAAGACTTGAGCTGTTCCTGGAGCTGCTAAAAACAAGTAGGGGTGAGGGCTACAAACCGTGACCCAATCCTGTTTTGGAGGGCCATCCTGGTAGAGGCATTTAAAGAAATTTTTATACAGGTGTTTTCTAGCAATAAAAGGCAAGCCCATTTTCCAAGAACTGTAATGCCAAGGGCTAGTGTGGTTGGGAGAAACAATTCTGATAATAGGTGCCCCGGTACTTGGCCCCTCCCACCACATATTAGTATATGGGAATTGAGGCAGAGCCGGAACTATTGTGCCAAGCTTAGCCAGTACCTTCCAATTAGCTCCCCGGTTCTTCACTTCAAAAGGACTTTTGGGGAGAAAAGCAATAGGAGCATTTGGTCCCCTGCACAAAGACCAAGAGACTGAGTCTTTACGGCCACTGTCGAAAATATAAGGAGGAACCGGAGAGGGATTGGGAGTATGATAAATCCCCTCCTGGGCACGTAGGCCAATTGTAGTTACTATGGAAAGCTGATAGTGATTGCTGTATTGCTCTTTGCTTGCAGCATAAAGTTGCTTTTTTCAAGGAAAGCACAAAGTGTCAATAACAGAAAAATAAACTAGTAAATACTTAGCAACATTAACCATATTTTTTGGCACCGGAATCCAGTGCTTATTTTCTTCTAATGGACTGTCTGGTCTGTTACCTGACCGGTTTTCATTTCCAGGTGGCGGAGCTTGATGTCTGTGTTGTTCATGATAAGGCTTCACTCTTTTAGCTGGAAGCCAGACAGGACCTATAGGGATGGAAACACACGCATACCCTCTTCCCCATGTTAGGAAGTCTGCAGGACCTTGCCAGGAACCATCTCCCAGCGGATCTCTATATAAAACCTGAGCATAAGATGACTTTGGGTCTTTCTTCTGAAAATGTTCCTTATTTGGAGTACAGATTGATTCATCACAATTTAGAAAATTATAGGTGAACATATTTAACATAATCAAATTTTGAGGGGTAGACTCTTGACTCTCTCCCCCCTTTTTTAAGAAGATTTTTAAAGGTATGATGTGCCTGTTCAACAATTGCCTGACCGGTTGGATTATAAGGTATTCTTGTTTTATGTTGGATATTCCAACGCTGAAGGAAGGCTTGACTAGAATGGGCAAAATATCCTGGGCCATTATCAGTTTTAATTTGCTGAAGCCTCCTAAATGACTAAAGGCCTCAAGCCAATGGGCTTGTGTATTTTTTAGCAGATTCTCCTGTTAAGGCAGATGCATGTAGGGCACCAGAGTAAGTATCAATAGAAATATGAATGTATTTGAATTTTCCAAAGGGAGAGTAATGAGTGACATCTGTTTGCCAAATTATTTTAGAACAGTCCTCGAGGGTTAACTCCTGTGGATGGAGGTGTGTTAGTAAGGGCTTGACAGGGCATTCTTTAATAATTTGCTTAGCTTGGGAATGATAAAGAAACAGTCTTTTAACTTTTTCTATTACTTTTTCTGTTTAGCTTTGGGGGTCTGATTTTCACCCTTATGGAAGGGCTCTTTTAAGCCCTTAACCCTTGGCTTTCCGTTTTATAACAGGTAGGGGCCAGTGTGAACAAGGTTTGGTTCCAAGTGGTGGCTGAAAAATAGCCTCAGTTTTAAAAGTGCCCTTTTTTTCCCTCTACTTGGAAAGACAGGCCCCTCTGCTGTTTTTGCAAGCTGCAAGGAGTTTGAGCAGCAAGTTAATGGTCCCTGTTGTTCTTAGGATTTGGTAGCTTCTAGGTTTAGAGTTTGTATGAAAAATGGGGAGGATGGGAGGGTTCTGCTCAAATATGTTTTAGACAAAAGTGGTTACACACCAAGGGCCTTTCGTGACTTGATTGACTAACTGTTTGTTCCCTCTGAGAGAATAGCCAGTTCTTCCCCAAGGAAACAATCAGAGTTTACAGGTACTGAGTTAAAAAATAATACTTAGTCTTCCAAGGAGAAGGGCTAGCTCTCCCTGGGAGACAGAACACTTATATTTTATTCTTACAGTAAAAGGTCACGGCTCCCGCATAAACAAGGAGGATTCTTAATATTTCTTTAACACGTCACACCCCCCATCCCACTTATAGCGTGCTTTAGACTGACAAATTTATGAACACATTCACAACTTTCAGAAACAGTTTTTCTTCTACTGGCAAATACATTTACTTTTATTTTTTTTTATTCTTGGTGATTACTGCATTCCTGGAATGTGCTCAGAAGTGAGCTGTTTCATTATCTAGTGCCCTTGACAACTTTAGGGAGGCTGGAGAGGAGGGAGGGGCGATGGTAAGCTCGGCATAGCTTGTTCCCAGGACTGAAGGCAGTCCCCGGGCCTTCAGAAGGGGGATTCAGAATGGTTAAAAGACACATTTTTTTCATTGTTTTTCTTCCTGCACTTTTTACTGTCTGAGAGAAGTGAGATCTTTTTCTTTTTTAAATAATCAATTTAAATTCTTTCTGAGTAGAATCTGTATAATTTAACAACATTAGAGATTTCATTCTTTTTACCAAAACATTTTGAGACTGAGACATTAATTTTAAAACAGAAACTAAAACAAAAATCAAGCAAACCAGTATTTTCAAATTAAATCCTCTAAAGGAGGGAGTGAGACACTAGCCTTTCTCTCACACCACCTGGTGCTGTTTCAATTTCTGCCCAACTTTTTCCTAAATAACTAAGTCTAAAGATCCCTTATCAGGGAGACATCTAGCAGCCTTAAAAAGCTGCTGGATTAGCATACAACATTGCTCTTATTCTTTAGAGAGCCTGTTCTCCATGGTGGAGCATTCGCAGAAACTTTTAAAAAAAATTTTAACAAATAACCTTCTTCTGATATTCCTCCCGCCACAAGTGCAGCAATTACAAAACCAGTTTCGCTTTCACCCCATCCGCACCTTTAAATCCTATTTGTTTTTAGTGAAAAGAATGTAGTGAGCCATAATGCACTGTTGGTGAAGACCTTCAGGGAAGGCAGCCTGTTATCTAGGGTACCCTGACCCCTCTTAAGGGTTTCAGGCTTTTCCCACACATCTAAGACTGTGAGTGGGGCTCGAAGTGCAAGGTGACCAACCTTTATTCTGCGCTCCCTGACCAAGCCGAGAGTTAAATTACTGTGATTGGAATTCCCTGTGAGACCCCTGCATGTCTCTGGGGATTGACCCCAGACACCTCCGCAAGGCTCCTACTCACATAGGAAGGCCTGAGATCTCAAGCCGGAGGGAGGAATGCCTCCGATCTTTGGTGCTTCAGCAAGAAGCTGAGACACTCATAAATAACCCAGTAACTAACACTGAGTTCTCAAAGCAATCTTCGGAGTCTGGTTGAAACGGAAACATGCATTTACTATCTGCTTTTCTGTTTACAGATGGGCAGAGGGAAAAGGCAGAATCAAAAGGTCTGCAAAAAGCAGCTTTTAAAGGAAGAATGCGCAGAGGCACTTGTAAGAAAAAAAGCTAATTAAAAGGAAAATTCATTGCTTTCTCTCCCAAGCCTAAAACCTGACTGGCGGTTGTGCTGCAGGGATGGGCTTGTGGATGTTTTTACAGTGTGTCTCTCATTGCGTGGGATTTTGCTTGCAGTTGGCAGGAAACCTAGTGTTCTGTCCTGGTCCACATCCCAATTTATCCTGTCATGGGTGTCTTTCAGTGGTGGGTGCCCTTGTGGCTCTTAACTACCCGACCTGTGCCCACGAAGTGCAGCGATTGCCAGAGAGAGAGGGAGGATTTTGCTTACTAAAGAGAGTGCGGTCTCAAGAGAGGGCAACCTTGGAAAGATACCCCTTTTCTCTGAAATACAACACACCCTATGACCTTACCGAAAAGCACTCGGGGTCGTAGGCCCTTACCTGGGCTGCTGCATGTGTTACAACCACGTTGGCGTATTGGCCACAATGGCTGCTCGTAGCCTCTGGGTCCCTGTTCCTGGGCACCAGATGTGGCGGATTCCAGCCAGCAGAGTCCGCCTGTTGTGACTGAAGACAGAAATAAATGCACAGGAGACAGCAGTCCTGTGGAGAAAAGGGGGACGGCACAGCCACTCTCTCAAGGGGAGAGCACCCTGGCCCTCGCCTACACAGGCTTTTATTGTTTTTCTTGGGTCTTACATCAAAGAAGGATGTATTATCTATTACATAGAATATTACTGTCTATGTTTCAGGTACAGTCAAGGAAATGAAAATAACACACGCAGAAGGGAAAGGGGGTGAGCTGATTAGCTCCGTCTTTGGGAAAGTTTACACAGGCTTTGGAAATTGAAGATAGACAATACATAGCTACTGTTTCAGACCAGGGTGATGGAGTTTTAGCAAGAGCAAGCCATAACAATCAGTATGCATTTTCTAGGCTGATTCTCTTGGGAAAACTCGTTTTGAAGGTCTGGCTCCTGCCCACCACCTCGCTTCTGTAGGGTTTCCACACAGAGCTGACTCACATTTGCCAGACTGAAACAAACTGGTCCCCTACACTTACATTTTAGATATTATTAAACCTTTCAATCCTTAGTTTCTCTACTCTTTCAGAACCTTGTAAAATACTCTTTGTAGATAAAAAATTAATTGGTAGTCATATTTACTGGGTAAGTAAAAATGTGTTATTATTCAGCTTCTCTGGTGTAGTAAAGGATAGGTGGTGATGATGTCAGTTTGAGAAGTCTCTGAGAGTAACCATCATTTACCCACAGACAGAACTTGAAGTCCAAGGCATCTTAACCAGTGTATCAGGCTCTTTCCTGCACCTAGTTTCAGGGTTTGGTGCCATCTGTTGGTTAAATTGAGAACTGCTAAGATGCTTTGAAGTGCCCTCATGGGCTGAGTTTTGTGGTTCTTGGCAGTTACTTAGGTTTCAGATCTGTGCCTACGACCAGTTTTAGAAACCAGTGAATTCACAAAGAGTAATTGAGACATTGAATAAATAGAACTGTTTTTAAACTAGCTGGAAGTGTCATTACACTGCTCTGAATTGTCTAGAAATTTCCTAACACTTTAAGAATAGTAGGGTCAGAACATAGGATATTAAAATACCTCAAACTGCACAGATTAACATCTTGATTTATATTTAATTATAAATCATGAGCAAAATTGTGAAAATAGCCACTTTGACTGACAGTCTCAGTGTTCAATGTCCATGTATGACAGCTGTACACACTCAGGTGAGGACAATAAAATCCATGGAACTACGTTCAGAATAGAACTGAAGTTCTATGATTTTGCCAGTTACTAATTAAACTTTAAAATAATAACTACACACATAATTTACCTCGTGTAAGAAATAAATGGCTGAAGTGCTTACTATGTTAGTCAAAGAGTATCCTCAAATACAGTAAAGCTTTATTAATTTTAGATTTATAATACTTAAAGTATAGAATTAAGGATCTTTTCTGAGGACAGTTGGTAGTAAGAATTAGATTACAAACACTATATTCAGGGTATGTTAAGGTAATGATTATGCTATTTATAAAACTTTCAGATCTGTGCAAATAATCTCATGCCTACACATTGCTACCGTAGTCTTTTTTCTTTTAAAGATTTTATTTATTTTTAGAGAGAGAGGAAAGGAGGGAGAAAGACAGGGAGAGAAACATCCATCTGTGGGAGAAACATTGACTGGGGACCAGACCCACAACCCAGGCATGTGCCCTGACAGGGAATCCAACCAATAACATTTTGCTTTGCGGGATGACACCCAACCAGCTGAGCGCACCTCATTACATTATTTAAGGCAACATTATTTAAGAAAGTGGTTCCATGGTTAAGTATGTTTGGGAAATCCCATTTCTTTCTTGCGTGATTTCTTAGACCCATTAAACTACATTCATATCCATTATGAATTTTCCAAAGTTGTTTTTTTTTACCAGAAGCCACACTTTTCATTATCTACCCCATAGTACAAGTTAATTTGGAGTAAAACATACTAGGATGAGTTTATGAAAGGACTATCGGACCTCTGAAGACTGACTGCAATATTGCCTCATAAAGGTCATTAACTTTGCTCTTTCGCAGGCTTTGTGCAGCGGTAATCAGTTCTCTAGTAGGTGGACTTTGTTACACCTGCACAAGTATTTGTTTCAAGGTAATGTAATGGAAAGAAACAGCACTCATTGTTTACATGAATATTAGTTTATTGAGAATAAGAAACATTCTAGATTTATTCAGTTCAGAGGTAGTCATGGCCAATACCCAATACAACTTTATAGTCTTAATGTGTGCACTTAAAGTTCTTAACTAGAAAGTCACTGAGAAAATTTCAAAAATCGTCGCAAAACATCTTCAAAGGGCTGTGGAGCAGTTCATGTGCTAAGCCATGATAAACAGTTTGTAAGCAATACAGAACAACGCCTGCTTATTAGTGACATAAAGTCTACGACGAAGTTAGACTGTCTCCAAACTTCTGTTTCAGGTGTTACTAGCGTTTTTTTATTGCTCTCTGACCATTTTCTCCCTCTCCCCCCATCTAAAGTCATGAGGAAGATACAAGGGATCATCGGTCACGAAGTGGACATTAATTGTGTTTTCGCTGTGTGCAGTAAGAAATGAACTTCTCAGTAAGTGACTTATCCTTCTGCCATGAGATAATCTGCAATGCTCATCTTTCTGGATTCCTTAGGAAAAGATCTTTCCAATGAAGTGTCAGATATTTTTACTTTCTGAAGGTAGAGCATGCAAATTTGCTTCTAGAATAAAACATTGAGTCCATCCAAAGCTCAGTTCTGAATGTGATAAATTAAGCACCAAAATCAACACTGACCCGTATCTGCAGCGATAACATTTCTTTAAAGCACTCCCCACCATTCAGATTCATTCATGTTTGCATAGTTTGAGTGCACCTACACCAGGAATACTGTTGCTTCAGGGAAATTTCCTTAAATACAATTAAATGATCATTCTAGCTAATCAATGTTTCATTTTAGTTTTCAGACCAATTGTTTGTACCTGAGGCAAAAGATTTGGTCCTGGGTAAGTTACATTGCCTTGAAATACTTTCACCTGAGTGTTAATTTCCTTCCTCCACCTGGGCAAACAGCAAAAACAGCACCGGTGTGGCTTTCAAACCAGGGCTTCCGACAGGCGCAGAACCAGGCCAGCAGAGGCCTTCGTTTCCCTGGTAAGGAAACTGAATGTGGGGTGGGTCTGAGCCCAGGGCTTCTGCCTTATTCTCATTTTACTGCCGTGTCCTATCTTTCCTCCTACCTATCTCGAAAACCTTTACCATACTGGTTTCTCCATAAAAGGAGTTATACCTGAACTTAGAACCTGAGGAACGTTTCAGGATGGAGAACAGTTGGAAAGGTTATGGTCTGACTAGAGTCAAAATTCCATAGACATTTCTCCTCTGGGACGCTTCACTGGATTAGTGGAGGATGTAGCTGTGATTTCATTGTATTTACTAACCTTTGCTACAAACTATGGGGTACAGAGCCACTGCTGAAAATATGTACCCCAAACCTGCTCTGAATGAAATTCAGGTCTGATGTAAATTTGGTTTGGAGATAATTTTAGTTGTTTTGCTCATTTCTAAATAGTTTTGTTTGATTCTGATAAAATTTCTAATTTTAAAAATGTTTCTTAACATTAAAGCTCATGAACCAATTCATATTTTGGTTCATATTTCTTCAAAAATTCCTGTCTTTTAATTTTATTAACCAATGTCACCCTGATCAATTTAATTTTAAAAATTAAAAACAAGATTAAAAAAAGGGAAAAAAATTGCTTGGAAAATAAGAAGTTAGAACTCAGAATGCCTGATTGGAAAATTGTTTAGAGCTTGACGGTAAATCAAGCGAAATTTTATGTAGTTTCATAGGTAATATACTGATACATTTTTGTAATACTTTAATATATACTTTCAAGTATAATAAATTATGGCTTATTTAAATAAAAATGATCAAGATATTTAGGTTATTACCGGATTTAAAAGAAGCGATTAAAAGATTACAAATTATGTTTATGTTAAACATCTGTGATTTTGTGCAGGTAGCGTATGCTTGGCATGAGAATAGCTCCTAAATGCCCACGTGCCTCCCATTCATTCTCAGGCTCCAGCATTCACCACACACCAAGCCCAGTACAGTTTTGCTTCCAGATCCCACAGAACTTTCAATTTAAAATAAGAGCCAAGGCAACTCATTCTCCATGACTGATACACAGCACTTAGAGACCTGCTTACCAGGGTTGCTATGCTATTATTTTTTCTGTTTGACATATCCCCTTAATTCTTACTTAATTCCCCTTAATATAATGTTTTAAGTTAGGTTAACTCTCATTATAGCGAATAATTGCTTCATACTGAGTACTAATGGTGAAAATTTTGTTTTCTGATTTAAAAAAAAGGTAGCTGTAGCATTACCAGGTAACATAATACCTTTACTATGAACCTTAGGATAAATGCAAAGTCCAGTAAAAGCACCATATTTGAATTTATTTCTTGATATATATATGAAAACACTCTTCTGTCAGTGTTACTAGTGAACTGGAAATTGCCAGAGCATGGGCTCCAGTTTCAAAAAATGACTCAAAGCCTGATACAGTTTCTGGGGGAGACTGAGGGTAGCAGATTGTTGGAACCCTTTGTTCATTCATTTAGTTCCTAATATGTTCTCTGAGGATATCCAAATACACTTTTCAAACAAATTAAAGAGGCCCTGGTTCCAAAGAGCTCCCACTCTGCTGGAGAAAGAGCACACACAAAGTACAAGAGAGTAATGCAGTGTTATAAATCCAATAATAGAGGTAACCTGTTTTCATTAGGGGAGCCGACAAGAGGGGCCCCCAGACTGACTGGAAGCGGGAGAAGCAGGAAGGAGTGGGGCGGTGGTCAGCAAAGCCTTCCTGGAGGAGCTGACACGTGAACTGAGTTTTAAAGGAGGGGGAGGAAGAAAATGTGAGTCCAAAAGGCATTCCAGACACAGGGGACACAACAGGACATTAGGTGTGGAGGAACTACAAGCAACAGGTCGTTGATTTTTGTTTTAAAGAGACCCTCCGCCCTTTCCCCCTGGCCGAGAGGAGGGTGGATCTGAAGAAGAGGAAGCTGCTGCAGTGGGGAGCGTGAGTGAAGCTGAAAGGGGAAGCACTAGTAGCCAAGGAGGGAGGGTAGACTTGACCACCATTTATAATTGACATCAGTCTGCAGCGACTGACTGACTACAGGGGATGAAAGAGGAAGAGGAAGTATCACAGATGACTCCCAGGTTTCTGGTTTGGTGGGACCAGTAACCGAGACCGAGAATACAGGGGGAAGAGCAGCTCTAGCGAAAAGTAAGTTCAATATCCAACATGAGCTCAAGGTCCCTCTGGGTCACACCCTGGTGGATAGATACACAGTGAGTGGCTGGATGTGAGTCTGAAGCTCAGGCAAGAGGCTAGAATCACACATTTGGTGGTTATCAGCACAACAGAGGACGGTGGCACCCAGGTACAGAAAGGCAGGGATGCTTACTTAATTGACCCATTGTTGTGGGACCGTGCAGGCACCCCCTTGTCATCCCATTAGGCCCATATTTTCTTGGGCCACTGAGATGTGGTTGCCTATTTTTTCTTATATTTCCTTAGAACATTTGCAAAACTAAATATCTGCAGTCCTGTCATCACTTCTCCCTGCCCTGAGAGCTGGTTATATATGGCACTCTCTCTTCATATATAGCACTCATAGCAAGGTATTGTATATAATAGGTGATCAATAAATGGTCATGTTCATTGCTTATATGCATCTGGCTCTCTGTATACAGATTAGCTCCTTTTTTTGTGGGAACCTCTTTTCTTTGTTTCTCAAGTTTAACTTCTTACAAATTTCTAAGACTACTTTACGTGGAAGTGGTCAGTCCTTGATAGGTGGGTGTCTTCCATTCATCATCAGGACTAATCATTCGTTTTGTTGTCATGCGTTGCTTGTTGCAGGGTTTGAAAACAACCATTCATCTTCTCAGGGAAGGGCAGTGGAGTTTGTCCCGTTGCCCACAGAGGGAATTAGACTGTGCAGTAACCTGGCATGAGTCATCCCTGATTCCAGGTGGCGATGGGGTTGAGTTTCACATTTTGCTTTATTTGAACAATATGTGAAAAAGAGTCACTAAAAACAAGAACAGACCAGGCTTTGTTGCAGCTGAGTGACTGGGCAAATTACTGTACAGAGGACTCAAAGGGCACGAAGGACTTGATACTGGGATGGAATCCAGCTGCCCTTTGAGTGGAAATGGAATATCCATTTTAAGAGCACTGAAGTCCTGGGATTTTTTGGGAATAGTCACCTTTGTGAGGTGTGGCGTGTGTCCAGGGACTGTAACCTGAGAAGAAAGAAGAAACAATCATCCGAATGATTTCAAATGTTTTGTAGTGCCAACGCTGAAAACACTAACATCCACCACGAAAACGCAGCCTCTAGGAAACACATGTAACAGTCTGCCAGGCCTCCCGGCTAGTAAACAGCTCAGTTCTGTTCACTGAAAGAGTTATCCAATGTCTGTTCATATGGACCATAGTTGGTAATGCTGTTGCCAAGAATTACAAAGTGAAATAAAGGCAGGTCCTTTATATCTGGAGATGTAAGTCAGCAGAAGGCAGCGATAGACTGATTCCGCCTCTTTGTCTTCATGGAGAGTAAAGGGGAAGAGCTGACTGTCTCCCTGTGTCCCAGGTCTTGGGTATCCTGTGTGGGTATCCATGTTATTTAGAAGTGCAATTCTTTTATTAAAATTATTCCATTTTCCTTACAACTACATGTACAAGTTTACTGCTCCCTTAGAATGTTTTAATTTTACTTGGTTTTGTTCCTATGAGTCTGAATCCTCAGCTAGATTTTTGTTTTGTTTTTGTTGAGTGAAATTATCAGGAAAAATAGGACAAATCCTCAATTAATCATATATGGCAAAGAGAGGAAAGAATGGGGAATAACATCGACATGACCAGTAACTGGTATGTATTGCAGCCATTCATTTCAGCTCCCAACGTCCTGCCTTCTAATCTTGTCCTAGAACTAGTAGCTAAAGCCAACACGTATGACGCTAGTGTAACTAATTGGAAATGAACTATTTATAACTATTCCATATGGACATGGCTTCTTTCTGGAATTACACAAAAATAATTTAGATCCACTACAAGGAAAACCCTTATTTTCACAGAATGGAAATGTCATAGTAAACAGCACAGAGTCCCGGTGAGGCGAGGTCATCCTGTGGATTCTCTCCACTTGGGGGAGGAAAGATCCGTAAGAAGACGGCTAGCAGTTGAGGAGCGCCACTGCTGGGTGCTGCAGGAATGACCTCTGGAGCAGGGGGGCTCTGAATTCCGTAGAGTTGTACAAACTAAAACCCATGGCCTTTATTATGTCCTAAAGGTGAAATAATGAAAGGCAAAGCCAGTTTTTCCCACAGAATAGACCACCTGCTCCTAGGAGTAGCTCTTCTGCTCAGAACAACTGCTATGGTTGGCATCAGACCCACTAAACAAAGTAGAAGAATCTTGAATTTCCTAGAGAAAAGTCGTATCACCAGAGAGTAAGACACACAATCCAGCCACGAAATTGGATCCTTACTCATTTAGTTCATCTGCACAAACCTCCTTGGGCTCAAACCAGTCCATGCTTCCTACCAGGAAGAAATGACTCAGAAACATGTACCTTAAATTAAAATTAAAATCTGGAACTTCACTTGCGTTGATTGGAAATCTCACCATCATTCGCTTATGAAAGTATAACAGTGCAGCCAAGAGGGGGACCTCAAATAGGGATTTGGAATGGGGTCCTGACCTCAAGGTGTCCAGGAAATATTAGGTGTGGGTTGGGGGAAGGGACAAATAGAGCAGGGGCATTGAGAACTGTTTTGCATAGCAACAGCTTTGCAGCTAACCTTTGGTGTGGTCATTTAACATATCTATAACCTTTAACTGGTTGCATAGATATGTTAAATAGCTGTGGCCAGGCTCTGAGCCAGGGGAATGGAAGTAATTTCCCCACCAAGACTTAACTGGGGGGCAGGTCCCCCTGGTTACAGTGCCTGCGTGAAAGCTTGGAGAAGATTGGCTCTGTGACATGGAGCCACGCCTGCCCAGACCCACAATGGCAGCTCAGTGAAGCTGGAAGGATATGGGAGTGCTGGCAAGTGTGGTTAATTGTGGGAGGAGTCGGAAATGGGGCTGCAGAGGAGGATTGGTGTGGGGATTTAAACCCAGACATCAGCCATTAGAGGGAGAACCACATGGGTTTGGCTGAGAGGGGAATCCCGTGGCCCTGGGAGAGAGAGCCACAAGATTTTGCCAGAGTGGAGACTCCTGTGGCCATTGTGCAGAGAGGACCACATGGCTGGGGCAGTGGAGAGAGAACCTTGTGGCTTTGCCAGAGTGTGGACCCCGACAGCTTTAGAAGGGGGAACCACCACCTGGCTTTAGCAGAGAGCCCGGCGACACAGCTGATGGTGCAGGGAACCAAGGGAGGCCTACCAGCCGAGACGGATTACTGAGAAGAACCGGGGGCTGCCTGAGCCACAGACTTCTATTTCTTTTCCTGAGATATGGTACCCAACACTGGGCAAAGGGGGAAGGAAGGACTGTGTGTGTTTGTGGCTGTTTTAAGGGGCTTTGGGATTTTGATGAAGACATTAGGTCACTACTTTAAGTTTGTATATCATTAAATAAACATTACGGTTCCTTTTCACAAATCTCTGGCATTGAGAGACCTCTTTCCTCTGGTGGCAGACATAATGAGCCTGGGGGCTATCTTTTGAGTAATAGCATATCTCCCTTTGGCCCCCCTTGGCCCACCCTTGTTATTTGGTAACAAAAGGACTACAAAATATGTTTATCACTTGCTTAATATAGTAAAATTTGTGGGTCAAATTTTACTTCTAGTGAATCCCAAAGAAATTTTGTCCAAATCTATTTTTTAATAGCAGAAAATATGTTTCGTGAAATGGGTATTAAAATGGTATTTTATAAAGCTTGTAGGTACTCTAGCTACATTGTTTAATTATTCTCATTATGAATAAGGTTTCTTCCACTTTTTTAAAATCATAAAAGGTATTACAAGAAATAGGGTCTGGCCTTTATTAAAAATATTAATTGGCAGATGGAAACAAAACAGGTTTTTTTTGGTTCCTATCATGCTCCCCCCCTCAGTCCTTGCCAAAGGCAAGTCTGGTGTCATCTTTTCCTTTTGTCCTGATGTATTTGTGCTACTTCTGGACTTTCCAGGCTTATTTTAGATTCCTTCTGGGTGAGGAGGTATTATGAGTTTTGTAGTATTTTAAGAACAATAACTAGAACTGTATACTTACATTTAATGTATATGACCCTGGCAAGAGAAGGAGGTAATACTCTCCAAATTTGTTGGTTTTGTAGGGGCAGATATGTTTTCTGTCTTGGACTTCTACAATTACATTGGGTAATGGATTTCCCTTATGATCAAAAACTTGACCCTTTAGACCTGTAAGACAAAAAGAAAATTCAATGTTAACATCATGTTTTATGGCATATGAAAAAAATTTCTTGTAATTATTTAAGTAAAATATGCCCAATATTTATTAGCTGTTCTGAGTTAATAAAATGTTTAAGGAGAACTTTTTGAAAAAGTTGAGATGTAGTTGACATATAACATGTTAGTTTTAGGTATGCAACATAACGATTTGATATATGTATATATTGTAAAATAATCACTACAATATGTCTAGTTAACATAGTTACAATGTTTTTCTTATGATGAGAACTGTTAAGATTTATTCTCTCAGCAAATTTCAAATTACAATACAGTATTCTTAACTGTATTCATCTTACCGTGCACTACACGTCTCCAGGACGTACCTGTTTGGACCTGGAAGTTTGTACCTTTTGACCATTTCATACATTCCTCCCACCCCTGCCTCTGGCAACTACCAATCTGTTTTCAGTATCTCTGAGTTTAAGTTCAGGGTTTTTTTGTTTGTTTGTTTTAGTTTAGATTCCACATAGATGAGATCATGTGGTATTTGTCTTTCTCTGAGTAATTTCATTTAGCATAATGCCCTTAAGGTCCATCCATGTTGCAAATGGCAAGATTTTATTCTTTTTTTGTGGCTGGTTAATATTCCATTGTAGATAAATATATACCACATTTTCTTTATTCAGCCATTGATGGACAGTTAGGTTGCTTCCCTGTCTTGGCTGTTGTAAGTAATGGTGCAGTGAACATGGGGGTACAGACATATTTTCAAGTCAGTGTTTTCACCCAGAAATAGAGTTGCCTGATCATATAGTAGTTCTCTTTTAACTTTTTGAGGAACCCCCACACTGCTTTCCGTGGTGGCTGCACCAATTTACATTTCCACCAAAAGTGTACAAGGGCTCCCCTTTCTCCACGCCCTTGCCAACACTTGTTATCTCTTGTCTTTTCCGTAACAGCCATTCTAACAATTGTAAGGCAATATACTTCACCATGATTTTGATTTGCATTGCCCTGATGATTAGTGACATTGTGCATCTTTTCATATACCTGTTTGCTTTATTCTTTGGAAAAAATCTCTATTCAGACCCTCTGCCAATTTAGTCTGAGTGTTTTTTTTCTGCTATTGAGTTGTCTGGATTCTTTATATATTTTGAATTTTAACCCTTCATCAGATATATGGTTTTCAAATATTTTCTCCCATTCAGTAGGTTGTCTTTTAACTTTGTTCATAGTTTCCTTGGCTGTTCAGAAGCTTTGATATAGTCCTATTTGTTTAAATTTGCTTCTTTTGCCTTTGTTTTTGGTGTCAGGTTAAAGAAGTTATCATCAAACTGATGTCAAGGTGCCTACTGTCTATGTTTTCTTCTAGGAGTTTTATGGTTTCAGGTCTAACATTTGAGCCTTTAATCAATATTGAGTTAATTTTTATGTACAGTGTTAAACAATGGTGCAGTTTCACTCTTTCACATGTGGCTGCCCAGTTTTACCAGGACTATTTATTGAAAACACTGCCCTTTCCTATTGTATATTATTGGCTTCTGTTCTAAATAAATTGACCATATATGTATAAGTTTGGTTTCTGGTCACTATTCTGATCTATGTGTCTGTTTTAAAACCAATACCATACTGTTTTGATTACTATAGCTTAGTAGTACAGTTAAAATCAGGAAGCATGATGTCTCTAGTTTGTTCTACTTCCTCAGATTGCTTTGGCTATTTTGGGGTCTTTTGTGGTTCCATAGAAATTTTAGGATTGTTTGTTCTATTTCAGCGAAAAATATCATTGAGATTTTGATAAGGGAATACATGAATTTGTAGATAGCTTTGGGTAGTATGGGCATTTTAACAATATTTTTCCAATCCATGACCATGGAATATCTTTCCATTTATTTACATCTTCAATTTCTTTCATCAGTGTCTTAAGTTTATAGACTACAAGTCTTTCACCTCCTTGGTTAAGTTTATTCCTAGCTGTTTTCTATTTTTGGATGCAGTGGTAAATGGGACAGTTTTCTTGATAATTTGTAATTGTATAGAAACACATCAGATTTTTGTATGTTGATTTTGTATTCTACAACTTTACTGAATTTGTTTATTAGTTCTCACAGCTTTTGGTGGGGTCTTTAGGATTTTCTGTATATGACAGGTCATGTGCAAATACTAATACTTTACATCCAGTCAAAATGGAGGTATAGGTAAACACAACTTGCCTCCTGGCACAACCACATCAAAATTACAAGTAACCTATAAGAAAACCATCACTAAAAACTGTCAGAAATCGAGTTGAATGGAAGTCTGACAACTACAGAATTAAAGAAACCAAATCCATCCAGACTGGAAGGAGGGTGAAGAGATGTGAAATGGGCTGGTCCCACATCCATGTGTGGTGAATAAAAATTCAGGAGTGATATCTTGAGAGCAAGGAGTCCCAGCCCCACACCAGGTCACCCAAACCAGGGTTCCAGTGCTAGGAAGATAAGTCCCCATAACTTCTGGCTGCAAAAACCAGTGGGGTTTGAGTTGGTGGAACAAACTTCTGAAGTCCCAAGCAGTTCCTCTTAAAGAACCCACTCACAAACTTACTCAGATTCAATCCCTCTGAGGTCCTGCACCAGGGTAGCCTCTTGAAAGGCACCAGTGGCATACTGGGAGAAACTGAAGTGTCTGGAATCAAGGTGATTGCTGGGAAACAGCTTTCTCCAGGCAGAAAGGTGGGCAGAGACCATTGACCATCTTCTGAACCCTCCCCCTAACAAAGCCACGGAGCCAGAAGGCTGGTACCATATCTGAGACTTCATCAACCTGGCTAACACTATTTGCCCTGCTCTGGAGATACCCTGAGGCTTTGTCCCACCCAACTTAGAGCTGTTAACAGTGGCTTCTCCATATGAATGGCTGGTCTTGGTTCATGCTTCAAAACTTCCTAAAAACTCTCAAACAAGCAACAACTGGCCTCAGTGAACTCCTAAATCCCTACCTCTTGCTATGTGGCCCCAGGCCCCAAGCAGCCAGTCTTGATTTGCAGCTTGGCTTCATCTGGGAATCTCCAAGCCCAGCACAAGTAGCAGTCAACTCAGGTTGCATTATAGCTTAGGCAGGGTGGGCCTGGGCAGAACACAGGTGGGGCTGAACTGGTTCAAAACACTGGTTATAAGGATGTTCAAGAAATTTAGTAAGGACCTCAACAGCATAAAAAAGATCCAGTCAGAAATGAAGGATACACTAATTGAAATAAAGAACAACTTACAGGGAAACAACAGTAGAGTGGGTGGAGCTAAGAATCAAATCAATGATTTGGAACATAAGGAACCAGAGAATAACCAATCAGAACAACCAGAAAAAGAATTTAAAAAAAATGAGAATAGTGTAAGCAACTTCTGGGACAACTTCAAGCTGTCCAACATTTGTATAATAGGGGTTCCAGAAGAAACGAAAGAGAAAGAAATTGGAAATCTATTTGAAAAAGCAATGAAAGAAAACTTCCCTAATTTGGCAAAGGAAACAGACATCCAAATCCAAGAAGCACAGAGTTCAGTTATGATGGATGCAAAAAGGCCCACTCCAAGACACATCATAATTAAAATGAATCAAAGGGCAGATAAAGAGCTTTCTAGACAAGGAAAAGCTAAAGGAGTTCATCATCACCAAACCATTATTATATGAAATGCTAAAGGGACTTATATAAGAAAAAGAAGGAGAATAAAGCTATGAACAATAAAATGGCAATAAATACATATCTATCAGCAACTGAAACTAAAAACAAACTAAGCAAAAAAGAATAACAGAGACAGAATCATGGATACAGAGAATGTTTTGATAGTTGCCAGATGGGAGAGGGTTGTGGGGCAATGGGTGAAGAAGTGAGGGGATTAAGGAATACAAATAGGTAGTTACAGAATAGCCATGGGGATGTAAAGTACAGTCTAGGAAATGGAGAAGCCAAAGCACTTATGTGCATGACCCATGGACATGAACAACGGTGGGGAGAATGCCTGAGGAAGTGAGGGGTGCTAGGTGGAGGGGGGCGAAGGGGGAGTTGGAACAACTGTAATATCATTATCAATAAAATATAGTTAAAAAAACAAATACTGATAATTTATGTCTTCCTTTCAGAATGGATGCCCTTTATTTATTTATTTATTTTTGCATAATTGCTATGGCATAGACTTCCAGTGCAAGGTTGAATAAAAGTGGCAAGAGTGGATATTGTTGTCTCATCCCTGATTTAGGGGAACAGCTTTCAGCTTCTCACCGTCGAGTATGTTAGCTGAGGCACTGTCACAGCTGGCCTTCATTACGTTGAGGTATACAACACTTTGTTGAGCGTTTTTATCATAATGGATATATTGAGTTTTGTGAAATACTTTTTCTGCATCTATTCAGATGAGCATGATTATTATCTTTTATTTTGTTAAAGTGGTGTATCACATTGATTGATTTGTGGATGTTGAACTACGCTTGTATCCCTGAAATATATCCCACTTGATCATGGGGTATGATTCTTTTAATGTTCTGTTGAATCCAGTTTGCTAATATTTTGTGGGGATTTTGTTGCACCTCTGTTCATCAGGGATATTGGCTTGTAACTTGTGTGTGTGTGTCCTTTTCCTGTTTTGGCATCAGTGTACTAAGGGTCTTGTAAATTGAGTTCGAGAGGATTTCCTCCTCTTCTTTCTTTGGAAGAGTTAAAGAATTGGTATTCTTTTAAAAATATTTGATAGAATTCACCAGTGAAGTTACTGGGTCCTTGGCTTTTGTTTGTTAGAATATTCTGATACTAATTTATTCTCCTTACTAGTAGAAGTTTTGCTCAGACTTTTCTACTTCTTCATGATTCACTCTTGGTAATTGTATGTTTCTATGAATTTAACCATTTCTTCTAGGTTGTCCAGTATTTTGGTGTGCAATTGTTCATGGTAGTCTCCTATGGCTCTTTGTATTTCTGTGGTATTATTTGTCATGTCTTCTCTTACGTTTTATATGTTATTTAGTCTACCTTTTTTCTTGGTGAGTTTAGCTAAAAGTTTATCAGTTTTGTTTATCTTTTCAAACAACCAGCTCTTAGTTTAATTGATCTTTTTTTTTCATTTTTAGTTTCTATTTCATTTATTTATTCTGATATTTTGTTTTTTCTCCCTTTGAACTTTAAGCTTAGTTTGTTCTTCTTTTTCTACTTCTTTGAGGTGCCAAGTTAGGTTGTTTAAGATCTTTAAGTTTCTTATTGTAGGCATCTTAATGCTATGAACTGCTTTTGTTGTATCCCATAAATTTTGGTATGGTATATTTCTATTTTCATTTGTTTCAAGGTATGTTTTTAAATTTTTCTTGATTTCTTCTTTGAGCTATTGGCTGTTCAGTAACATGATTCATCTCCACATATTTGTGAATTTTCCAGTTTCCTTGTAATTAATTTCTAGTTTTATGAGGTCTGTCCAGAAAAAGTCCAGCCATTGTTAATATAATGAAAATGATTTGCACAACATCGATGTAACCTGGTAGCCAAGGAGAGTGGACTGGAATGTGCATGTGTGAACAATGACAACTTCACTGCACTAATCAGTGGGGGTGGTAGATGCCATTGAGTGGGCATGTGCACTGTGTGGCCATCACATTCAAAATGACTGAGCGAGCAGAGCAATGAATCTGTATCAAATTTTGTGATAAGCTTGAACATTCCTCTGCAGAAACTATTGGATGATTCAGAAGGCCACAGCTGTGGGCAACTGGTGATTGGCAGCTTCATCACAACAATGCGCCTACTAATGCATCATGTCTCGTGCAGAGTTTTTTGGTGAAACATCACCCGGTTGACTCAGCAGCCTACAGCCCAGATTTGGTGCCCTGAGACTTCTGGCTTTTCCCCAAAATAAAATTACCTTTGAAAGGGAAGAGATTTCAGACTGTTGATGAGATTCAGGAAAATACGACAGAGCAACTGATGGTGATGGGGAGCACTGTGTAAGGTCCCAAGGTGCCTGTTTTGAAGGGGACTGAGGCATCACTGTCCTGTGTACAATGTTCCTTGTTTCTTGTATCTTCTTCTTTCTTCAATAAGTGTCCCTATTTTTCATAGTACTTGGCTGGATACTTTCTGAATAGACCTCATATATCCTTTATATCTTTAGGTAGACCCAATCACAAACATCAGACATAATTTAATAACCCTATTATGCATTTATTTGTTGGATTCAGTGGCATTATTCTTTGAAAAAGTATTTCTATTGTACCCTGTAGCGTGTCCTTTGATACATTAGATAAATACAGCAGAGCTTGGTGTGACAGAAAGAACGTGGTCAGGTCTCAGTCTGAATCCCAGCTCTCCAGTCACTAATCATTCCCAAGCTTCAGTTTCATCACCTATACTTTGGGCATAATATGTAGCACTGTTAAGGGAGAAACCTGGTTCTTCTTGCCAATGCAGTAAAGAACTGCAGGTCAGCAAGCCTACTAGCATGCAATAAAGTTTATCAGTGCTAAGTTCTAATGGGACAGTAAAAGCAAGGGTGGAAAGAGCAGAGGTAGCAAGAGGCTGGGTGGCCAAAAAAGAGAGGGACAAGAGGCCAGATGGCCAGAGGCACCCCCTGCCACAGGGCAGCTGTCCAGGGGCCCCCATGTGGCAAGAGTGCCAAGAGAGGGAGTCCTTTGTTCTGAGGATTTATACAGTTAGCAAGATGAGGGTGAAGAAGTTTACATATTGGTTGACGGGTAAAGGTGGTGCCAGCTTCCCCCTGGGGAGACGTGACTCCCCAAATGTAGGTATGGGTGGGGATCTGTTAGCCCAAATCCTTATCTTGCTCCAGACCTATTTGTTCATTTTGCATATGTGACGGGAGGCAGGCAGCTAACCAAAGTTGTTTTATGGGCTTTTCTTTGGGCACTACAGACCCCACCCCTTCCCCTTTCCAGGCCTTGGAATGAACACACTGTCTCAAGGTTTTTCTTCTCCCAGCTGGTGGAGAAGATACACACAGACTTTCAAGGGCTTCCCTGCTGCACTATCACAATTTATTTATGTTGTTTGGAATGTCTGGCAGCCTTATCTATCTAGGCTCAGGACTACAGGGTCAATGAGTGAGCATGTCTTCCTTTGCTTTTAGCCTCCTGTGTTAAGTTCTTTGTTAGATTGCAATGGTGAGGGACCTGCCTTTGTTTAACCTCTGGCTGCTCATTTCTAGCTGCTGCCTAAGTGTTAAAAGGAATTGCCTGGCAACCAGGATGCACCTGGCTAGCAACAGCGACTCAGTCTCAGAGTTCTTCCTATGCTATCTCCTGTGTCACCACCTTCCAGGGAGGAGGCTGAACAAATACTAATACTCTTCTTAAAAAAATTGCTTTGATCAGTTCATATTCTTTCCTTAATTTTTTTAAAAATATTTTTAGACAGAGGGGATGAGAGAGAGAAGGAGAAGGAGAGAAACATCATTGTGTGGTTGCCTCCTGCTCATCCCCTACTGAGGACCTGGCTCGCCAGCCAGGCATGTACCCTGGACTGGGAATCAAACTGATGACCCTTTGGTTTGCAGGCCAGCACTGAGTCCACTGAGCCACACCAGCCAGGGCTTAACTCTTTTCTTATTTGGGTAAGAAAAACTATACAACGGAACAGAAAGAATGTAGCTATGTAAATTCGTAGGTGAGACAAATACTGGGTCAGTTTCTGGAGCATCAATTCAACTTTGTTCCAACAATATGTGATGGAAGAAGCTACTCACTCGTATTTCTCTCTCCTTTGGGTCTCTGGGCTAGCTTATCTTCCCGCTGCTAAGGAAAATTTGTGCATTTGAGCAACATAGTTTGTGGTAGAGGTGTTGACTGTTAACATCTTTTGCATTTTTCACTGACTTCTACAAAACCAATCAAATCAAACAAAATAAAAGCCAAACTAAAAATATAAAAACTACCTTTGTAACTGACTTAATGCCATCTTTTTAAAGCATCTAAAGTGCCCTGGCTGGTGTGGCTCAGTGGTTGAGTGCCAGTCTACAAATCAAAGGGTCGCTGGTTCGATTCCCACTCAGGGCATGTGCCTGGGTTGCAGACCAGGTCCCCAGTAGGAGGTGCATGAGAGGCAACCACACATTGATGATTTCCTCCTTCTTTTTCTCTCTCCATTCCCCTCTCTTTAAATAAATAAATAAATAAAATTTTAAAAACAAAGAATTCTAAGATTTTGGAAAAAAATTTTTTTAAAGCATCTAAGGTAATTCTGAAACAATTCAGGATACTAATAATGAGTAGTTAACAGAAGACATCAAGAGGAAAAAAATCTCATGGTCCTTAAAAAAGAGTTGTAAATTCCTTCTCAGCTAGAATGGGTTATACTTGAACAGAACAGGCTTCAGTTTTCACATGAATGGAGTTTTTGGATGATCTCAGGTACCCATATGACACCCATATATTAGTATGTGTCACTACTGAACAAAGATTTCAAGGGACCTGTGGTCTGTCTGCCCTCAAATATGGGAGAAGAGAATATTTGGATTTAGGGGAATCATTAAAATCTTCATATTCCAGTTTGACCCTCATTAACTATCCTCTAAAAATCCAAAGGTTCACTTCCACATGACCCTTACCCAAACCTAGAGACAGTTCTAGGGAAGGCTGGGGGGTCTGAATGTCACGGCTGCAGAGCAAACACAGACCATGCCTGAATGTGGAGTTTCTATTCGAGGGAAACCCCAGACTGCCAGCCGAACAAAAGCTGTCCTCATGTCTTACATGTCTTTGCAATATTTTGTCCAGGTATCGCCAAACCTTTCACTGAGAGGGAAGGAATTGTTTTACCAGAAGACATGATTTATTTGTACATGTTGAGATTGAAACATTGGAAAAAGACCAGAAGATCCAAAGAGATGCATAGAGAGCCAGTACTATTACATCAGGGGAACAAAAAGTGAAATCTTGAAAAAAGCTCATATAATAAACAAAGGAGAATAAAATTTGAGACAAATTCTGTGGCCACACATGAAAATGAGGGGGAGAAAAGCAAAGCTCTCCTTCCCTTGGAAATGTACCAGGCGCCATGAATGAAAAGCCTGCCCTGTGAGCACTGGAGTTCTGTGCCCACTGGGCGCAGTGCAGAGGCCGGGCAGGGAGGTGCCCGGAGACTGCCAGCTCGCCCCCGGGTTCCACCTAACGACCAGCCGCCACCTATTCTGCCTCTGACCACAGATGCGTGTCTGTGTCCCACTGGCTTCAGCGCATCCCAGATTCTCTTAGGCCAGGTTGTTTGCATTTCTGGGTGCTGTGGGCCACACCCCAAACTTCGGGCTTCAGAACTGCTTTGAGCAGAGAGGACAGCAACAGGTAACACTGTGTCCTGCTCATCTTTTTTTTTTAAAAAGATTTTATTTATTTATTTTTAGAGAGAGGGGAAGGGAAGCAGAATGACAGGGGGGAAAACATTAATGTGAGAGAGAAACATCTATTGGTTGCCTTTTGCACACCTCCGGCTGGGGCCCTGGCCTGCAGCTCAGGCACTGCCCCAGACGGGAGTCCAACTGACAACCTTTTGGTTCGCGCTGAGCCACACCCAACGCGCTGAGCCACACCAGCTAGGGCAGGGCTTGCTCATCTTTGTTTCTCCCCAGAAAGGGGGACAAGCATTCTGGGCCCCTAGGACTTAGACTTGCTCTCCTTTGCTATTTTAGCCTTAAAATCTGCAATCCCTATTAAAATATCAATGCCATTCTTCTCAGAACTAGAACAAGGAACCCTAAAAGTTATACAGAACCACAGAAGACCCTGAATAGCCTAAGAAAGCTTGAGTGAAAACCAAGTGGGAGGGCCCCAGCTGGTGTGGCTCAGTGGATTGAGTGCCAGCCTGGGAACCCAAGGGTCGCTGTTTCCATTCCCACTTGGGGCACATGCCTGGGTTGTGGGCCAGATCCCCAGTAGGGGGCACACAAGAGGCAACCACACATTGATGTTTCTCTCCCTTTCTTTCTCCTTCCCTCCCCCTCTCTCTACAAATAAATAAAGTGGGAGGTATCACGTTTCCTGATTTCAAACTGTACTACAAATGTATAATAACCAAAACAATATGGCATAACAGAAATCAAGAGTAGGATAGAGAGCCCAGCAATTAACTAAATCTGCAGTTTGGACAAGTAGCTTGCTCAAGGTTTTACACAGGGACAGATGACAAAACAGCTGGGCCTTACCCTGGCCCCTGTCTGCTTGGCCAAGACCTTCCCTTAGAGCAAGAGGCCAAGCTAGGCCCCAGAATTCAGATGGGCCAAAATCTCAGAGACGTAGAATTATCTTAGCAAGTGGTGAGACTGGTCCAGTGAATGTCTTAGGTTGACAGTTTCCTCAAACCAAACCAATACTATAAGGAGCTGTTTGTTCCCATCAGCCACAAAGCTATTCTTTGGCCTTCTCCTGGGCACCAATTTGAAGAGAACCTTTCTACCAAGTAAAAATAACTATACTGTACCATTGTTTGAAACAGTGTTTCATGATTAAACTAGGAGAAAAAATGCCTCTGTCTTAAACCACAAGGGGGCAGGGTTGATGTGCTCATGTACATATTTTTAAATGAGTTGTACATATTTGATTATAGACACAGGCGGACAGATAACATATTCTTTAAAAGCCGTGTATAGATGGACTTACAAGCTTCCAAATTAATGACACTGGTTGTGCTATAGTTTATACATTATTTAACAGTTTACAGAGCTCCTTCACTGGCAGTGTTATGTCAGCATGATACAATTCAGTGCTTGGTAAGTAACCTTTACAAGTAGATTGAAATTCCAAAACCAGTACAGGTACATGGAGCATATTTCATGCTGGGTTGCCCCCTGCTGATGGAGGAGGAATTTCAGAAAACAATTGGCAGAGTACACACTAAAGGATCAATATAGGTAGAAAGGAAAATCTAGTGGGGGAAAAACCAGAATATTAAGCAAGAGAGGACCCAAAACAAAGTTTGATGACAATGAGAAAGGAAAAAGACTGGTAATAAGCTTAATAAATGTTAATAAGATACTGGTGAAAAAGGTGGAATTTTGTAGCATCTGTCACAGGGAATCGACCTGCCCCATATGCATCTCAGCCAGGTAGACACAGCCCTGTGAGTTCACTGACAATCTCTGTGCTTGTGCTGGGATTGGGGGGCAGGGGTTTGGGGATGAAGGTCTGAAAGGGGGAGGGGCATCCATTTGGGGGATGCGTGACCAAGAAAAGCTCTTAATTCCCCTTGCACTCGGCCTTTCACCCCTGTGCTTCTTACTTTTCCCTCCTCCAACCATTTCCATCTCTTTAGCAGGTATGAAACATGCAGGAAATGACAGGAAGTATGCAGCAGGCACACGACACACACGTCTTAAGCACAAACATACACCCTCCACTTTGGCTTGATGTGGTAGCTTAACTATTATGCCAGTTCCTGATGTTTCTTCTCCCCAAGACGTTCTGAGTGGAGAAAAATAACTTCCACTCCTGCAATGCCAACAAGCCCTCCACACCCAGCCCAAAGAGACACAGACTGGTCCAATAAACTTGAATGTTGTGTGATTTCATCATCGTCACCAGCAGAGTGTTTCTCTGGATCAACAGCGTCAGCATCACCAGGGAAGATGTTAACCACACTCTGAATCACCCCCTGGGGACGGGACCTGTGTTTTAACAAGCCCTCCCCACGAGTCGGCTGCACATGTTTGAGAACTACCACTCTTGCCACATTTAGTCTGTCCATCTGTGATGAAGGCCAGTCGACTGTCAAGAAACGAGCTGGGAAGATTCCCAGTGCCAGGTCATTTGGCAGAGTGGAGCTGTGGGAGGAGCTAACGCTAACCGTGCTCATTACCCCAGTTCTAGAAAAATGCAAAGCGGCCTATGCAGTGTTCCCAGTCTGTGATGCTGCATGGCGGCTGACAAGCAGACTTGGCTTTCCTCTCACTGGGTGATGATGCAACAGTAACAACCTGTTTTCCTGATCTTTTGCCAGATTTCCAGGTCATTCAACATGTAAAATGAGAAGTAGTCTGGACTTTGCATCCCCACATGAAAGTACCACACACCATGCTTTCTCTGATATGGACACGTGGGCACTGCGTTTCTCACACGCTGCAGACATTCGTGCACAGAGAATTCTCAACCATTAACTCTGGCATGAAAATGAAGCTGCACCTAGAAAACACAAATAGGGGCTCGCATTTTTGCAGCCCACGGGTTCTGCCAAGATGTTATGTTTTCTGTTAAGGGGAATTAGTAAGAAAATCTCACAAACCTAGGTGCACCTGTTTTATGTATTCAATCAACGAGGCTCTGTTAGAATCCCAGAAGAGTGGAAGCTTCTCCTCGCGAGGGTATTTGCAGCATGACAGCTCCAGCGTAATTTCAAAGCACTGGGCCCAGATGTAATTATAGTCTTGCATCCCACCTAAACACAAGCATATTTAATATTTTTTAGGGTCTAAAATTGGAGTGGAGCCGAGTGTCCCACGCCTTGAGCACAAGTGAACCAGAGAGTTGCAAGGAAAATAGACGTACACAGGAAAAGATGAACTTGACACGTTAACATATAAAATCAGGGCTTGACAATGTGTTACCCAGGCATGACCAGGCAACTCTGAATATCCCCAAATGGGTAACTAGATCACAGCTGATTGGAGTACAACTGTGCATAAAATTAAGTGAGGGGAAGGTTCCATTTCATAATCATACATTACAAAAAAGGATTCTTCAAATTACATTACCTCCCTAAATACAGTGAGATTCATTTAGATCTATCCCTACACACCATTTATAATTACAGTTACTGCATAAAGCTAAGCACACTGATTTGGGGGAATGACCATGGCCAGCATTCACAGAGTGTTCACTGCTGCTGGACACCATGTGAAGGGCTTTGTATCAACTCCTGTGAGCCTCACAGCAATTACTGCCCACACTGTGCAGATGGGGAAACTTAATCACAGTTGATCAGTTACGTGCCCAGGGAGCCAGCCTGGGGATGACTGACCAGAGCAGAGGACGCTGCCCTGCTTGCTTTCCAGTTCTTACTGCTGGAGAGCCTATGTTCAAAGGGTTGTAATCATATTTCATGCTTTCTAAGATGCAAAACTTTCCATATTTTAAAATCTCTGAATTGGGATGTGTCTTACATCTGATGGTTGAAAAGCATCTCGGCGTTATTAGTTTGGCTAGAAATATTTTTTCTTTCTTTCTCAATAGTACATTGTATTTTACAAATCAATGCCATTTTGGATTTGATGAAATATAGCAACTTTGAAAGGAAGTAGCTTCTGCCATATTTTGACTTGTTACTCTTGGTATCTGCCCAGTAAGATATGTATTGTTAACTACATCAGAGTATTTGGGAAGTACTAAAGTAGAAAAAAATTGTATGCTAAAAAATGGTCAAAATATTGATGTCAAGATATTTAAATGTTAAATAGTATTCATGTAGGCCCAGATTCTAGCCAGGAAGAATTTCTCTGTCCTTTCTATTTTTTTTTTCACTAAGAGTTTTGTATTTCTTTCTGACCTCATTTTCTCCATGAGATAGGAGAAGGAAAAAATGGAGAGAGAAACAAAACACAAGCCCTTGGCGGATGGCTGTGTCTCAGGTAGGTGGAATTTACATGGCCAGACAGGTGTGCAAAGCATGCAGAATTGAGGATGCCGAGTGTGCAGAGGTGTGCACCTCTGAACAAGGCCAGTCAGGCCGGCCGACAAAGCCTCCAGACTGAGCCGGAGCGCTTCGTTTTAAACTCCTTAACGTAGCTGACTGTCCACCTTTTTTCTCAGAAGGATACACAGCTTGCAGTAGGCACGCTTGGGAAAAATTCCCGACAGCACGATTGGGGCTCCTTGCTAATTTCCCACACATCTGCCTCTGTCTTGAAATTCACACACAGTGCGCAGGAAGGACAGCTCTGCCACTGAGGGGGGGAGGCGGGGGGAGGGGGTCCTTTCCTCCCCGTGCAGAGTGAGGAGCTGGGATCAGGCTAGAGCCCTGAGACTGGGGCGGGGGCTGAGGGAGGCTGTGCCTAGGACAGCAGAGAGAGGTCTGGGATGTCGTGCTATTGCCTGTGGTCTATGCTTATTTACATTACCTGGGAAGCTGGCAGAAAGCCACCTGGACACAAAAGGACCACCTTATGCAAGACCACTTGATAGCCTATGCACCCGAAGTAACAACTGGGCGACTGTCCTGCCTGTAGAAGTGCAGCCCGAAGCTCGCTGCTGGGAGGCTCGGGCAAAGCAGCCTCCAAGGGGGCACTTTCCATTGAGGCCAGGGAAATCCAGATCCAGCCCACTGTCTTCCCTCACACCCTTCCATCTTCCTCCTGTGATGTCTCAGTTCCCAGACTGGAACGAGTTCTCCGACATCCCTGGGCTTCTGCTTATATCCTTCCTTCTGAGAAGGGCATCCCCACTCCCATGTTCCCCGCCTGGCAGTTTCCTTACCTCCCCTCCCTCACCCGGCCATCCTGCTCTAAGGCTGGAAAACTGGAGGCCCCCTCCCACTGCATCCAGCCTGAAGAGCTCTCTTGGTTCACCTACAAAGTGGCTTTGAAATCATGAGGCTTTAGGCACAAACCCAGCTCATTTTACAAACTGGAAGATCTGGCAATCGGGGGACCCACTGCGGCACAGCAGTAATTAACTGGATCCAAGGAGCAGCTGTCCCCATTAGATGAAATACAAGCTTTCAATGTCTCCAAGGTCTTCACCCTCCCTTCTGTATTTGGTTTTACACCCTGGCACACTGTACCTTTTCTAAATCTCTCTTTTTATTCTAATTATACTGCCATTGCAATTCTTCATTTGCATATCACTCTTCTGTATTAAACTTGGGGTGAAGATCTGTGTCCTGTTTGTCGTTCTGGGCATCACTCCTGACTCACAGCAGGAAAAAGCTGAGCAAGCATCTGAACGAAGGAAGGCAGCCTTGGCTGTCTAAGCACCTCCCCAGCGACCAGTCTCCCCCATGGCTCTTGTGATGGAAGGGACTGCCCTGTGCCTAATGAACTTAGGACAATGGCTGGGCCCACAAAAACCAGTGGGTACCCCTGGGTGCAGGCCATAAGGAGTATGACAGAAATGCAGGGAGACTCACCTTTGAGCGGATACCAAGAGTACCCATTTGTAATCCCATTAGGAAAGTCCATTTTATTTTTACACTGATCTCCTTTCTTCATGTTGAGATTTCTTGAAGCGTAGGTATTTGCAAGATGTTGAAAAACATCATCATCGGGGGTTAAGCTCCGGGAGTGTAATGACCCAGTTGCTGCATGGGAAAGACAAATGGAGACCTTCGTGGTGACAATGCAGTGAGGAAGCACATGGTGCCAGACGAGCAAATACATCACCGCATCCCACACAGCGGCTCTGTCTCCCAGAGAGAAACCCGTCATCCTCTCCCTCGAACATCCCTCCCCCCTTCTTCCCTGTGGGTATGCACACACACACCAGGCGGCATCACACAAAAGAAGCCATCCACATAAATCTGCTTAACAGCTAAAGAGCCGCCTGGTCACTCCCGCTCATTTTCGGAGGTCAGCGACGTTTTCTTAGGTTCTGTAGGGGTTAAATGAAACCACTGTCATATTTTAAGTCCTTCGTATTTACCTCATCCTGCAGTCTTAAGAGGAGTCAACAATTATGACTCATATGATCAGCAAAGAAGGGTAAGTTGTTCTAGTTTTATTTCCTCTTGGCCATGTGGCCTCTTGTGAGATCATCTAAATCCCAGTTCCCCTGTTTCATTGAGGAATGTCAGGCAATCCTGTTGCTGCCGGTCAGTTGAGCTACAATGTCCATCTACTGTTTATAAATTGCAGGACGAGCGGCTCAGGGTTGAGAAAATGAGGCTCTTTCTACCCCTGCCAGAGAAGTTAAGCGAGGAGGAGAGTTTACAGTTTCACTCTGGATTTAGAAAGCCAAAGCTGGGCCCGTGTTTGCTTACCTGGAACACCATTATCAAATGGGAAACTGGCCACCAGGGCACCGCCGTGGAGGTTTGCGGAGAGGACAAATGTCTCTGTTTTCAGCCACTCCATGACTGCCACCGTTTCAGGCTGCCTTACTACGTTGTTCACTTCGAAAGCATCGGGGAAATTTCTATTCAGGTCATAGGAGTTACCGTTTTCCCTTTAAAAGAAAGAATTTTTTAGGGTTTACTGGTGGTATGTGAGGGAGTAGATTCGTGCCATGTGTGAACCTTTGGTTTGGGCTCCAGGTGTGGTGGATGGTTGCCTTGGCAACCCCCAGTGGACCACACCTGGTATTCACACAATATGTCACCCCTTCCCGTGTGACTGGCTCTCACCAGTGGGACAATAGCTATTGTGATGTAAGCAGTGGTTTGATAAGTGTTTCCATTTCGGGGTGTTTGCTCGTGGAACACTCCCTTTTGGGACCCTGAGATCGCCATGTTAGCCACGTGGAGATTCCACACAGAGAAATGAGGAACCCAGGTGACAAGACTGCAGACGCATGGTCCCAAGGTCTCAGCCAGACCCCTGCTGAGGCCACAGAGATGCACATGCCTGTTCTGCCCTGACAAAGTTCCTAACTTACAGAATTGGGAGTAAATAAAAAGGTGGTTGTTTTAAGTCCTGGAGTTTCCTGGTGGTTTATTACACAGTATTGGGCTGGCCAAAGAGTTTGTTTGGCTTTTTCCATTAGATGGCTCTAATAGCACTTAGTTGTCTCAACTTCATTTGAAACAATTTTGTTAGGTTATATTGTGGTGGCTGTCATATCAGCGTGCATTTACAAAAAAACCCCATCAAAATTGGTGAACTTTTGGGTAGCCATTTTAATATTGAAGACGGAAGAAAATAAGCAACATTTTTGGCATGTTATGCTTTATTATTTCAAGAAAGGTAAAAATGCAACTGAAATGCAATAAAAGATTTGTGCAGTGTGTGGAGAAGGTGCTGTGACTGGTTGAATGTATGGAAAGTGGTCTGCGAAGTTTCAGCTGGAGATTTCTCGCTGGACGATGCTCCACGGCGGTCGGTAGACCTGTGGAAGTCGATGGAGATCAAATCGAGACATTAACTGAGAACAATCAACGTCCTACCATGTGGGAGATAGCCGACACTGTCCAAATCAATAAAGTTATTGGTGAAAATGAAAAATGTGCCTTTTATTTTAGGGAAAAAACCAAACAGACTTTTTGGTCCACCCAATATTTGATAACGGAAACCACTGGAATGTGCTGTGTTATACAAATGTATTTCTAAAAGCGGCACAGGTCACGTTTAAGTATGCTAGAAAAACTTGAAGGAAATCAAGTGGTGAGATTTTATTTATTTTGGTAAAAGTAACCAAATTTTAGTTGCACAAATATAAATGTGTATTAGCCATTTGAGAAAATCCAAACTTCCCAAGGTAACTTGAAACAAAATAAACTGTTTAAATCAGAAATGCTGCATCCCTTGCTGACAGCACTCTCGCAAACACGGTGAATGTTCCTAAAACCCGCAGGACCTTCTGTAAGAAGTGTGGCAAACACCACAGCCACAAAGTAACACAGCACAAGAAGGGTAGGATCCTGGGCATGGGCAGGGTCAGTGGAGTAAAGACAGGAAGCAGAGTGACTGTGGTGGGCAGATCAGGCCAATTTTCTGCAAAAAGGCTAAAACTACAAAGAAGATTGTGCAGAGGCTTGAATGCATTGAGCCCC